>JACDJE010000147.1:453452-696032 GCA_016647715.1 Pavo muticus | reverse complement strand
TTTTTTTTTTTCCTTCTTTTCTTTTTTCTTTCTTTTTTTTTTTCATTTTAATTTCACTTTCAACCGTTTCAATTCCCGGCTCCGGCAGGTCGCGGGCCGGCACCGTGCCGCGGCGGGGCCGTGCGCTGAGGTAAGCGGGGGGTTCGTAACGCGGTGTTCCTTTTCGGGGGGTGGGGCGAGGGTGGGAGTCGTGAGCGTCCCTTTTATCGCCACAAAGCCGAGGAGGTTCTGAGCGGCGGTCACTGAGCGGGGGTGCCGCGAAGGGACCCTACGGGCATCCTGTGCTCGCGTTTGGTGGAGCTCAACCTTGGGCATACTCCTGCGGGAGCTGCGTGGGAACTGGGCTATGACTCACTGCTACCCGTCCCAGGTGTGTTGGGGCACAGCGCTGTGCCCACCGCTCCCAGCTGCTCAAAGCCCGGGGTCGGCGCTGTGCCTCTCCCGGTACTGCCCAGAGCTGCGCCCGACGCCCGTACTTCCCCCAACCCGGCAGCTCCGGAACTGCTCGCTGCCCCGGCTCCGGAGCGCTGGGGTACAGGAGGAGGCCGTAAGAAAGGAGGGGACAGACTCTTCAGCGGGGTCTGTCATGATAGGATGAAGGGAAATGGTTTCAAACTGAAAGAGGGAGATTTAAATGGGATGTAAGGAGGAAGTTTTTTTTTTACAATCAGGGTGGTGAGGCACTGACACAGGTTGCTCAGAGAGATGGTGGTGCTCCGTCCATGGAGACACTCAAGGTCAGACTGGATGGGGCTCTGAGCACCTGATGGAGCTGTAGGTGTCCCTGCTCATTGCAGGCTGGAGGGATGGCCTTTAAGGGTCCCTTCCACTTCAGGCAGTTCTATGACTCCATAAAAAGTGCTAAGCTGAGCTGGGGAGCCTGGTGGGGTTGGTCTGAGCCCTGGAGATGCCAAATTTCTGCTGCAAGGGGACTGCCTGTGGTGGGAACGTGGCGCTGGGCGCGATGCTGCCCCATTCATGGGCCCTTCTGTGCAGTGGGGCTAAGGGTGGATGGGAGATGCTGCTGCTGGGCAGGGGGAGCAGCAGTGTGTGGTAGGGCACACGCTGGTTGGGGGGTGTCGGTGGGAGACTCCTGGAGGGCTCTGGACTGGGTCTGGGCCTGCTGCAGGCTCAAGACGCATCCCAGTGGGCTGCTGTAAGGGGTAATGCTGTGCCCTGCTTGAAGAGCCCCCCTCAGTAGTGGGGGTCACATGCAGGCAGAGGGGAGAGCACCAGGGCCTTGTGTGCTGTCACAAGGCAGCAGCACTGCTGGCTCCCGCTTGCGTGGGGTGTTTTCATTTCAGATTTGTTGTATTTGGCCTTCTTCAGTCAAACCCATTCTAGCTGTCTGCAAAGCAGAGGTTTGCTCACTTGCTTGGTGCTGACAGCATTAATTTTCCATAAAGTGACAGAGTTATGAGGGCTGTATCTGTGCATTACAACACCAACCTGAGCTGCAGTCCCCAGATGGGGCACTTTGAGGACACGGTGAGGTATTTTAGCCACACGTGGGATGAGCACTGTGAAATTGCCTCCTGCAGCAGAGGTGTGGGCAGAGCCCCATCCCACTGCTGGCTGCACACGTGTTGCAGCCACAGGACCCTGTGCACCTGTGGCATGAGTTATGGAGGGCTGCTGTCTGCTCCTCTTAGCACAGCCCTCAGCTTAGGGAGCCGTCATTGGAATAAGAGTTGCCCAACTGCGTTGGCTGGGAGGGCACCAATGTGGGGTGTGAGGGCGGTGCTGCTGGCACAGAAGGTGACATCTGTGTTTTGTGTGTTTGCTTTGGGTAGTTCCAGCTGTAGAAGTAACTTTGGGGCCTCAAGTGTAAAGAAATGGTTTCTGCCCCCTCATGTATAGGGAAAGAAAGGATGCCAGTGGTTGATGAAAAGTACTATAGGTGGGGCTGGGGAGGCACAGATGGCAGGGCAGTGCCGGGTGCCCGTGCTCCTCTCCCTGTGCTGCAAATGTGCCCTGAGTGAGACCTGCATGTGTAGTGCTGCGGGATGGATGGATGGGAAGCTCCCACACCTGGAGCAGGATCTGGCTGCACCTGTGTTGGAGATGCTGGTTTGGTCCATCACTGTTTGGCTGATAGTTCTCTCTGCTTCTTCTCAAATCCTGGAAGCCAACAGACCTGTGTGATTTCTTTTTCGCTTGGGACTGTGATCCGCTTGGATCCCCCACTACATCCCACACTCGGTTTGTGCCTGCTGAGCCGACGGCAGAGCCCTGCGGGTAAACCCAGCCCATTCTGGAGGGGTGTTTTCACAAGGGCTGTGCAGGATAGCGAAATACCCGTGAGAGAAAGCCACATCCACACGTCGCAAAGGGCTCTGTGCAGTAATTCATTAGCCGCAGCCATTCCCAGGCCGCCAGCCCTTGCTGCAGTCTGCCTGCTTTCCGGCCCGGCTGCGATGCTGCTCTGGAATCTGTTGTAGCAAAAAGTATCCCCGGGAGCTGCGGGGACGTCGCCTGGTGCTGCAGAGCGCCTTTCTTGTGGCAGCTCTTCCCATGCTGTTTGCTGCCCGGAGCTGGCGCGCGCCGCGGCACAGGAAATTCTGGTTGCACCATTACTGCAGAGCTATTGTTTGGGCCAAGAGAAGGGCTCAGCTTTGCTCACATCCTAAAACGAGCTTTAAAAGGATGTTGTGGGGCGCTCAGGGTTTGCTGCCGGCAGTGCTTTGAGCCGTGACCCCTGTGTCACTGCTTGGATTGTTCACGGGAATCCTCAGGCTGAAGGAACTCGGAGCAAAGGCAGAGTAGGGGCGCGGTGCCGCGCAGTGCTGCTCGGGGGCGGTGCCACGTGGGGGTGCGCAGGGACGCGCCCGGCCCTGCTGCCGGGATGCCAAAACACAGCGCTTGGGATGGCACCAGGAGAGCGCGGCCCCGTGTCTGCCTGCACTGTAGTACTGAGGACAGACATCTAAACCCCTCGGTGTCTCTGTTCCCCATCCAAGCAGTGCAGAAATCTGTGCTCCCTGTTTGTTTTTTCCCCCAAACGAATCTCTGTGGCTTAGATGCTGGCAGTGATGCCCACAGCACCCAGGTTGCAAAACCCTTTATCCTCACCCTGTGCGCTGTAGCCGACATCTGATGTTTGGGTACCACTCATGTGCCATGGCAGCAGGAGGGCTGGGGATGCTCATCCTGTCACCTCTTCAGGCCCTCCCCTCCCCATCGCTGGATTTTCTTCTACTTGTGGCAGCGTGGTGCCTGGTCAGGCTTCTCTGAAGTGCTTCATGCAGTGATGAGCGGAATCATAGAGTCATTAAAGTAATTAAGATCATCTTGTCCAACTGTAAGGCAGTGGAGCGGAGCAGTGCTGGTGCTGGGTGCAAGCTGGGGAATGCGGCTCATGTCTCAGGATGCTGCACTGGGGCCAACCAGAGCCAAGGAGAGCCATCAATGAGTTTAAAGCTGCCTCATTTCAGTCATGCTCATTAAAAATGCCCATCGTATGTGACACAACACGGGATGCTGCTGGGCTCTGAGTGCCACAGCCCTGCGGTGCGGCTGTGCTCACCAGCGAGGTTCTGTCCCCCAGCAGCCAGGGAGTTTACGTGGCACGGTGTGAGACCTGCACAAACAGTTTCTTCCTGTTATTGTTGTGCTCCACAGCTTTCAGCTGGAGCAGGGAATGAGCTCACCCAGTTAGCAAGCAGGGCCGGTGGCTTTTTGTACAAGCAGTGCCTTAAATGCAAATGCCCAATGTGAGGTCTGCTGGGATCCCAGTTGTGCGGTACTGGGGGTGCCAGGGAAGATGCTCTGCATCCAGGCACCCACTGCTGGGGCTGCTGCTGCACAGGGTCATCTCCTGGCCCTGAGGGCAGTGTCTGGTGGGCGCAGAGCAAGTGCTTTCCCATAGCTGTGGCTCAGCCTGAATTTACTTTGCAGCGTGAAACCGGGGGTATGCCATGGGTTGGGTTGGCAGCAGTAGGAATGATAAAAGGAACATCTGAGTGAAATCTGTGCAGGGTCCCTTTGCAGCCAAATGGATCAGGGTCACGTTAGACTGCGTTTTCCATGAATGATCTATTCATTTGCAACAAGAGATGGCTATGGGATGGCAAAGGCCTCAAAGACAAGTACTTTGCTGAGGAGCTCTGGAGCTAAGGAAGTTCTGGGCTTTCCTTGGACGCATGCTGCAGTGGGAATGGCTCCGGGGCAGCTGTGATCGCAGGCAGTGAAGAAATGGTGCAGGTCTTCCTGCCCACCAATCAGCACGGGTGCTGTAGGGCTCTCACTAGTGGGTAGCAACGAGGCCATGCTGCTCTGCTCCCACCCCTAGGAGTGGGCTGGAAGAGGAAGGAAAAACAGGAAAAAAGTCAGTCAGTTGCTAGGGCGAGGTGATGTCACTTCTTGCTGTCATAAGCCAAAGCCAAGTTTGTAATACATTTCTTTGATGATAATAAGTTGCACTAGATAGAAATGTTCGTATAGGATGGATATGCGTTTCATGGCAAAGCAGAGCCATGTCTGACAGAGCTAGAAGCAGTTTTCTCTAGATACAGATTATTCTGTGATCTCTCGTTAATGAAGTTCTTGCCTCCTTCTCTGGAGCATTTACCTTTGTCCGGAGCACAGAGGAAGTGCTGGGTTGTATGGGAGCCCCATGTGATGCAGACCAGCAAGTTTGTACTCCTCTGACTGCAATCAGTGGGTTTTGCACCCAGGAAGAATTGGGGCAGCGCCATGTAAACCTGTCTGTAATAATATTAGGAGTCTGTTCTTATGGTTTTAGGCTTGAAGTTTCAGGGTGATGATTAGTCTACAATCTTTCCAGGCACCTTGCTTTGATTCTTGGAAAGCTCCGCTTTTATTTACAGCTACAGCATAAGCATGCTTAAGAAGACAGAGCTGAAAAGAGAGGTTTTGCGGGCATCAGCTTTAGGGCTGTGTGGATGTGCACGGTGCCACGAGCAGGGTGCACCAACCCAGCTGCTCTGTTCTCCTTGGAGAAGCAAAACTGCCCTCATCTCAGTCCTAATGCAGTCCTCAGTGCAGGTGGGAGTTTGCTGGGAAGGATCTGGTTGAGTTGCTGGGGTTGGAGACCTGGTCTATATGAACAGGGGTGCTGGAGAAACCGCCCTCTGCTGCATTTCCCCATGTCTTTATATCCCCTCTGCTGTGAGAGTAGATGCATTGCCAGGATGAGTATTGAGATCACTAGTTTGAGTTTATCCTAAGTGCGTGTCTGAGCATGAGATGCTCTCTGGCACCTGTGCAGGAGGGGGGGTGGGGTGCGCACTGCGGGTGGGCTGGGGTGCTGCCTGGGACGTGCAGGAGGATTTCCAGAGGAGGAGCGATGTGGGACAAGTTCTGCAAAGAGCCCGTTGTTAATCTGCTGTTTCTTTCTGCTGTTGATAACAGACTGTTCATCTTCGTGTGGCTACTTCTAGCCATTGGGTTTGACGAGACCTTGCTCTGGGCTGGATCAGTCCCAGCCCAGTTTGATGCTGAGGATGTGCATCCATAGAGATGGACCAGAACATCAGCACATAACCCAGCTCCCAAGCCAGCTGCTTCACTCATGTATCCTATCATTGCCCCTTATCCAACTGCTTTGAGATCAGGGAACCTGGGAGCCTGTCCTGCTCCTCCCTATGGGGTGAGCAGGGAAGTTCAGTGCAGCCTCCTTTTGATAAAACCAAGTCAAACACGGGCGTGTGCCTTTGACGCAAGGATTGCCTTTAATTGGGTATGCGCTGCCTTGGCTGCCTGGTTCCTGGCTCCCTGTGCCCATTTTCATCACCTGCTCAGGGCGGGCACGTTGCTGCCCATTGCATCCACGCCCTCAGCCGATGGGATGGGCTCTTTGCAGCTCTTCCCCATTGCTGTCCTGCTGGGAGATTACATTTGTCACACTGTGTGGCATTTCTGGATTTTCTTGCTGCTGGCTGTTGTGATGTAGTGGCTGTTTGCTGGTACCTGTGATGGCCTCTGTGCCATCAGCTGGAGACATCGTTCTCATCCCCGTGCTGCTGTGTGGGGAAGGGCAGGGAAAGCTCAGGAGCTCCCAGAGCCAATGGAAGCTTTGAGTTTTGTGCAGGCTTTCCACTGGGCAAGCCCTTGTTCTTAAACACTTTTCCTTAAGCACTTATTCTCTCCTCCGGAGGAAGAAGGGGTCACTTTTTCCACTCTGACGTGGACGATGAATCACGGGTGTTGTGGGAAGGTGCAATCACCGGGACAGGAATCCTTGAAAATAGTTACCACCTTTATCCCAGTGTCCCCAGGCACTTCGCAGGCCAGGTGCTGCACAGTCAGGCATTACTGCAGCCCAAGGAGTGCTCTGCTGATGCTTCCCAAGTGGGATGGACAGGAAGGATCAGCTCCTCAAGGAATTATTTGCCAAGGCAGTGATTCGGTGCACAAATGGGAGAGCGATTCGTTTTACTCCAGGAAGGAAGGTGTTGGCACATAGCGCAGATCTAGCACGTGGTCCCTAAGCCAGGGTGGTTTTGCTTTGGTACCAGCTGAGAAGACACGGCGCTGGGATAACACCAGAAAACTCAGCACATTTTGCAAACCGTGCTGGCAGCGCGGCTGAGCCGGGGCCGGCCCTGCCCTGCGTGTGCTGGCACGTTGAGCAAAGCGTGGGAGTTTCGGCAGCTTTTGTGCCAGCCGAGCAGGATTTGAACGTAATCACGGAGAAAACAGGAGTCGGTGCAGCTCGGCTCGCTGCAGGCTGGTCCTGTGTCTCCAAAGGGTGCGTGTCCTTGCAGAAACGTTGCTTTCTTGAGGTGCTGTAGTCGCAGCGTGATGCACAGCTTGCCTCTGGCTTGCTGCTGGGAAGGCGCAGAGCTGTGGCCTCACAGGATATAGAAAAATGTGAAATAAAAAGCTGCCTAATGCTTGGATCGCAATCCCCAGCTCCTTGCAAAAAAAAGGTTCAGGCTTTGTTCCATAAGTGGTGAAAAAGAGAACCTTTAGTTACTCCTCCTCGGCTGTGGTGTTTTAACTCTAAAAATGGGATTAGGGTATCCTTGATGAGGTCAGGCAGGAGGGCAGAGGGGGGACAGCTGCTTCTCGCTGTGCTTTCCCTGCTGGGTGCCCTGAGCAGCTCTGCTCTGCGTGGCTGCTGGTGCGAGTACAGCCCCACCCCAGCGGCGGGGGCATCACTGAGATGAAAAAGCTCACTGGTAATGATGCTAATTGAATCGGATGTCGCTTCCCTGTGCTCAGACGTGGTTGCTGCTGCCATCTCGCAGCAGAATGCAACTGGCTTGAGCGAGGCCCCGGTGCATGAGGAATGTGAGCTGACAGCCCCCTTTGCTGGCAAAAGCCGTGTGGGTGAGACAGTGCAGTGGTCCAGACGGGATGCTCTCATGGTACCTGCTTCAAAGCTGCTTGTTTGGTTTAGCATCAGTGTCGGGTCAGCAGGGCAAGCTCGCATTGAGAAACTAAGGTTTTTGAGACTGGGGTTGTAAGGTGTGTCTTATGGGATCAGCTCTGGTAAGGATAATAGGCAGGATAATGCTTATGGAAATAACAGAATCACAGAATGGCTTGGGTTGGAAGGGACCTTAAAGATTATCTAGGTCCAACCCCCTGCCATGGGCTGGCTGCCCCCCACCAGCACAGGCTGCCCAGAGCCCCATCCCACCTGGCTTTGTGCACCAGCAGGGATGGGGCACCCACAGCTCTCTGGGCCCCACCACTCTCTGAGTAAAGAATTTCTGCCTAACATCTAACCTAAATCTCCATGCTTTTAGCTTAGAGCCTTTCCCCTTGTCCTACCACTATCAGACCATGTAAAAAGTTGGTCTCCCTATTGTTTATAGGCTCCCCGCAAGTACTGGTAGGCTGCAGTGTTCAGGCGAGACCTCACCCCCAGCTCCCTCAGCTTTTCTTCCTAGGAGAGGTGCTCCAGCTTGGTGCCATCAGCAAACTTGCTGAAGGTGCACTTGATCCCACTGTCTAGATTATTGATGAAGACAGACCTACACAGATTCAAGCAGTGGACCCAGAAAAACCTCATGAGGTTCAATGAATCCAAGTGTGTGATCTTGGGCAACCCCCACTATCAGTACAAGCTGGGGGATATAAGGATAGGGCACAGCCTGAGAAAAAGGACCTGAGTGTACTGGTGGATGGCAGCTGGACACGAGCCAGCAATGTGCCCTCACAGCCCAGAGAGCCAACCGTATCCTGGGCTGTATCAAAAGCAATGTGATTAGCAGGGTGAAGGAGGGGATCCTGTCCGTCTGCTCTGTGAGGCTTCACCTGGAGTGCTGTGTCCTGATGTGGAGTCCTCAGTACAGGAGAGACATGGAGCTGTTGAAATGTGTCCAGAGGAGGGCCACAAAAGTGATCCAAGGGATGGAACACCTCCCTACGAGGACAGGCTGAGAGCTGGGGCTGTGCAGCATAGAGAAGAGAAGGCTCTGGGAGACCTGAGAGTGGCCTGTCAGTATCTAATAAAGAAGGGGACAGACTCTTTAGCAGGGTCTGTTGTGATAGGACAAGGAGAAATGGTTTCAAACTAAAAGAGAAGAGATTTAGATGGGATCTAAGGAAGATCCTTCCTTATTTAGATAAGGAAGGATTTTTTTTACAATAAGGGTGGCAAGGTACTGGCACAGGTTGCCCAGAGAGGTGGTGGGTGCCCCATCCCTGGAGACACTCGAGGTCAGACTTCATGGGGCTCTGAGCACCTGATGGAGCTGGGGATGTCCCTGGTCATTTCAGGGGAGTTGGACTAGATGACATTTAAAGGTCCCTTTCAACTCAATTTTATGTTGAAGAGCACTAGTCCCAAGACTGAGCCCTGGGGGATGCCACTAGTGACTGGCCTCCACTGGGACATAGAGCTGTTGACCACAACCCTCTGGCAGTGGCCTTCCAACCCTTCATTTGTCTATCAAGCAAACCGACCTTCACATCCATGTCTGGCAATCACATCAGCCAGTTCTTTCAGGATGCTGGGATGCACTCCTTGGCCTTGCTCTTCTGACACAGTTCCATCTGTGCCTTGGCTGTCATGATCCTATGGCTTCACATCTGGAAGGCATCCTTGTTGGGGATGGCTCTTGTTCAAACTGCTATATGGAAAAAGGCCATTAGGAACATAAAGACAGGGGAAATCCCACTCCCAAAGCTGCCTAAATTGAATAGGTTGTTTGGTAGCTGCCCAGAGGTAGACATAGGAATTAGAGCGAGGCATTAAGTATATTTTAATGCCCACTGACATCACAGGGCAATGTAAAGGAGCGGGTGAGTAACACACTGTAATAATTATTTCAAATGTTTGAGCAGAACTAGTTGCTACAAGTCCTGATCTCTGCATGTGAATTTGGGACTGTAATCAGCACTGAGCTCGTTGTTTCCAATCCTGAGTTGAATACACTGAACATACATTAAAACAGATTGCATGTTAAGTGACTATGGAAATATATCTACAAACATGGCCCTCCATGCCCAATTTCAATATTGGTATTGGTGAGCTGCCTTGTATGATGGCACCTCTTTTTTCTAATAGTAATTCCATGTCAAAGAGGAAATATAAATAAACTCCTCAAACAAAAGAAGCAAGGAAAAAATAATTCTTTAAAACATTTGAGCAGGAACAATAGGGTAGGATATGCACTCTCTGGGGAGAGCTAATGGCTGAAACCGATTGGAGCACAGTGCCTGCCTTACTCTGCTTTGTAACTAGCACAAACCTTTGCTCAACAGAAGGTTATTTATAGCAGATGTTATGGCAGAAGCACGTGTGACCTGTAGGCTCCCTGTGAGGGGAAGAGCTTTCCTGTACTGTCTTTGAGATACAATAGACAATTATTTTGACACTATCTTTGTCCCAGGATGAAAACAATTAAATGCTGGTTACTGATTTCTGCTCTTATGTCGAGGCTGTAGACAGCTATGATTTTTTTTTTGGTGGATTTTTAGAGAGGGAAAATATTTTTAAGGGGTTCACTTTGGAGAAATGTGACAGCTGTGAAGTTTCAGAGGCATCTCTACTAAATTGACTAATTGGGAATGCCCAGTCATGCGATGAGCATCATGAGGTCATTGCCTCCCAGCGTCCTCACGAAGGATGCAGCCAGTGGCTTGATGTTGTTCAGCTTCTTCCAACAGTGACTTGTGCCCGCTGCCCTGGAACAGCACTAGGCCTGCTTGAGTTCAAGAAGTGTTTGGATGATGCCTTCAGGCATGCAGTTTAATTTTTAGGTAGCCCTGTGTAGACTTGGTGATTCTCGCAGATCCCTTCCACACAACAGTGTGGGTGGGTGTAGACCCCTGAATCTGCCTGCACTTTTGCATTTCAGCTTACCACTGTGGCATTAGAATGCCTACATTTGCTACTGGATGCTAATTAAATTTCTTATATGTAATTAACTACTTTGACGTGGCTACCAAACAGCTTAAATAATCCATATGATATGGCAATTATTTCTATATTATGCTTGCCAAAGTCAGTGTCAAATACCTGAGAAGATCTGGGGAAAGAGCCACCATCAGAACATAACCTTGCGCAAGAAGATAACTGTGTTTTCTGGCTCCCTCATTTTGTTTTGGGTTCCTATATATCCTGACTGTCAATAGCAAAAGTATCCTTTCAGATATATTCTCTGCACCCCCACACTACACCATCAGGCCCTTCGAGCCCTGAGTGTGGAGCTCCTCATGCATGGAGCGAGCTGGTCCCACCTCTGGCAGCACAGGCACAAGTCCAGTTTATCTGACAGATGCAGTTGAGCAACTCTGTCCCTCAGCTGTGGGTGAAATGAGTCTCCCGCTCTAATTTCATTGTGTTCAGCCATCGCACAAACTCTAAAGCTCCCTGAAATAGGAAGGAAGTAATGTTTAAATTAAGCATGAGTGAACTGATTTACTCAAGCCGAAGTTTTGAGTTCTGTCCTTATGAATACAGGGATGGAGCTCTCTGTGCATCCATCCGTCTGCCCGGTGAATACTGAATTAACAGAAACACAGATGCAGTTCCAGTACTGTAAAAGCTTTGGCTTAAACCAGTAAAAGCCATGCGGGGCAGTTGCGCGCTGCCACGGGGAAAGCAGTGTGTTTGCTTAGTGTTCCCTTGTCTGGTAGGCATCCTCAGTGACAGAGCGAGACCTTTGCTGCAGATTCCCTTCTGCTACTGAGTAGGTACTTGGTGTTTCAGTAGGAGCTGTCCATTTCTGCCTGGAATGGGATTTGAACCAATCTCCTGCCCACCTCCTGCTCCTAATGAGGAGTTTAACTTCCCACATAATACGTTTTGCAGAGCATGTAAAATGCTGCTTAAATTCTATGGTCACTTCCTATAGGCACTCGCTCAGTGCTCCTCGGGGAGACCAGTGCTGGAAGGCTGGACATCCCTTTAGCAGATGGTTCACCCAAGTCTCTTCCCCTTGCTCCTTGACCTCTATTTTTAAAAAATGCAAGCTCTAATACCATGGCACCCATCCACATGAGAGCAGCACAGCATGCATCTTGTCCCATGCGCAGGAGATGCTGAACGTCTCCAAGGCTGCAGTAGTTGGGGCTGGGTGGGCAGGGCCCTGAGCACAGCAGGCTCCTGCATCTGGGTACGTGCTGCAGGAACATGAGCACTGCTTTGCAGTTGGTCCTTTGGAGCAGCATCGAGGGGCTGAAATGTCAGTGGAGACACAAACAGAAACGGGGAGAAGTCACGATTCTCTCGCTATTTCTTTGACCTAAATACACTGAAGTAACTATTCTCATGAAAGAGATAATTTCCTGATGCTGGAGAGCTTAACATCTGTTTCCTCTGATTTTTTTTTCAGTGGTAGAACATGGTAACGGAAGAACTGGCGGGGTTTTCTTTCCTCTTTTTCTTTTGTATAGCAAAGGCGCTGCATGCTGTGGCTATATACACTCTCCGAGAGCAGACGCGTTTCTCTCAAGGGTTATATGATCGTTTGTTCTCTATTTTCTCTCCTTCCTGCCTACCCCCCCTCCTGGAGAGGAGCGGATACACTGAAGCCCAGGCAGGACTTCCTTAGCTCCGCCATGCCTTCTGGCAGCCTGCGCCTCGTGCCCTCTCCCCGTCACCCCCCTTCCCTGACAAACAATGGCAAAAGGCTCCTTCTTGTTTGTTATTTTATATCCCGCAGAGGAAGAGCCGAGTGGAAGCTCGTGTCCCCAGGGGCCCTCGGCACATTCCAGCTCTGGCTGCTGCCTTGCTGGGCTGCCCGTGCCTCTTCCACACAGTCCCCAGCCCTATAGGGTGAATCAGTGGTGCCATGTGATGCTGGGGATTGCCAATCAGTTTTGAAGCAAACTTATCATTGCTGAAAGGTGAGAGAGGGTCTGAGAGCCTCTGAGAGGTATTCTGAATCATTACTCTGTGGCAAGAGCAGATAAAAGAGATGGATGGGCTTATTGGTGGTGTCTGTTCAGAGCCCAGCTTCAGCAGCCCTGGAAGCATCAAGATGTTAACTAAAGGAAAAAAACAAACCCGTTTGGGTCAGATGCTTGATTATAACTGGTTGTATGAGGAAAGAAAAGTGGCTGCATAAAACTGGAATTGTAAGATATAATTGGAGATGCTCGTGGTCTGTAACAACTGTAAAAACCACTAGTGAAGAAGCTCACTGCAGAAAGCTGGGGTGGAACAAAGCAAGCACATCTTGGTTGGAGAATTGGTCTGTGATTACCCAGCCACTTAATCCAGCAAAAATCTAATTGCTGGGGAAGGAGGTAGTTCTGCCCACCCCAGCTCCTTCCTCCTATCACGTGGCTTGTGTGTTTCTGTGGCTCTTTGGCTGAAAATCAAAGCCAGTGTTTCTTGTTTGGTTGTTTTTCCCCCCCTTTGGCTCAGCTCATGTCCGAAAATGTTCCCATTGGCACAAGGGCAGGCGAGCACAAGGGGGGACATGGCATCTCCCTGACCTCGGTGTCAGCTTCAGCAGATGTTGCCTGAGTCCTTGGAGTTATTTCAGCTCCTCTATCCCCCTGCTAGATTGCTATTACTCCCACCTGTATCAGGCAAGAAAAACCCTGTTGCCAAGGAAATGTTATGCAATTGTGAATGAGGTATAAAGCACCTAGTTTCAGAGATCTGGATAAGGCAAAAAAAAAAATGTGAAGAATTTGGAGGAGTGTCATGGCCATAGATACGGATGCTTTGTGCAACACACCTGGCACCATTTGCATGAGGTTTTGTGCTAATCTCTTTGTCAGCCTTGGTTACTTTGCAAAAGGAAGGAGAATTGGAGGAACGAAGGGCTGCTGTTTTTGTGGTGAGAGCAGCAGCAGAGCCTCGTGCAGAGGGCAGGGCTTGTGACAAACCCGCAGAGCTCCTGTATGTTTGAGCAGTTTTTGGTGTCTGATTGCTGTGGTTTTTGAAACCACATTCCTTGCTGGATGAGGAGGTGTGTGCTTTGTAGACGTGCCGCAACCGCCCCGCTGTTCCGCCCTATTCGGCTCGAGGTAATTCGGCGGGTGCCGTAAGGTCATGGCGTTACCTCCTGCTTGCTGTGGTTCAAATCTCACACAGCGATGGCTGCTGCAGTGTAGCTGCTGGGTGGTAACCTGCTGCAACATGACATCTACAGCTGTGCCCACAGCCCTAGGAGAGGGAAACAAAGTGGGGGCTGACTTCCTGCTTTAGTTTTGCAGCTAGCAGGTGTCCTTAAAAATATATCCAAAGTGCTGTCTTCAGTCCTCCTTTTCCTGTGCTCCAGAAAGATGGGTAATTGAGTACTCCTGCAGCCATTCTCCACACTCAAATTTTGTTGTTGTTAAGGGTGATAATGCCCCCAGGCCTGTGTGGTTTGGTTGATAAGGCCACCTTTTCTCTATTTGACATACTTAAAGCATCACTTTCCCATGAGCCTGCTGCTGTTGTGCATTTGCACAGCTGCAGACTGATTTTGGTGGCTGTATCAGATGAGAGAGCATAGCAGATTGTGACACTCAGTCAGGGAAGCCTGAGCGAAGCTGGTTGCCAGTTGTTCTAATGCGGTGTGCCTGGGTGTGGGGAGGCTTTGTTTGATGCCATGCTGAGGCTCGAGCCTGGTTCAGTACAGCTGGT
This sequence comes from Pavo muticus, assembly GCA_016647715.1. NCBI lineage: Eukaryota > Metazoa > Chordata > Aves > Galliformes > Phasianidae > Pavo > Pavo muticus. The sequence continues at coordinate 682,024 of JACDJE010000147.1, read as the reverse complement.
GGGCCTGGTGTGGCCCTGCAGCCACTGTAATGATGACCACAGGCACTAACAAAGCTGTGCTGCTGTGAGTTGGCTCTTGCCATCTGGTCAGCCTATGATTTCGGCATATGTGGAGTCCTGCAGGCTTACTTAGTGTGTAAATAAGACAAAAATAAGGTGCTTTTCTTTGTTAGTAGCTGGTCAAAAGGCCTTTTGAATGCTGGACATGTGGTCTACTATTCTGTTCATCCATTGAAAGGTCTCATGAAACCATGAGACCTTTCAGTGACAGGTTCAAAGCTTGTGAGAGCCCCAGGTGAAGCTGTGGAGGGGGAAGTGGAGAGAAGCTACCCAAGCTCTGGTGCTGTATCTGCTTAGCATGTGCGGGTCTGACTTTATTGTGGCACCTGGGGTTTACATCTGGTTTAAAGCTGCTTTTTTAAAGTTTAAAAAAAAAAATATATATATATATTTAAATTTGAAGCCACCCTTGTGCTCTGCCTTTCTGTGTTGTGCTGCCTTTCTGGGGAGGGGCCGTGCAGGGTCTGTGTCCTGTTAAAGACTCTTACATGAGAAACAGATTGTCTCCTCTTTGCTAGCATCCCTCCAAAGACTTTGTAGGGAAGTCTGTTTCCTTTGAATTTTCTTTCCCCATGCAGGATCCACCCAGCCAAAAACAATAAAATATAAAACTGGAAAGAGAAAAAATAGGGAGCTTCTGTGATTTTCGTCTTTTGCTGCCATGTCTGTTGGCCGCACAATTTGAAACTCCTCAAATGTGCTTTTTCCACTCCATCAAATCCATTCAAATACGTTATTCTTTAAATTGCCGTAGAGGATAACCCACAGACCATTGTGACAGTCTTGGAAAAGATGCTCTTCTCATAGAATCATAGAATGGCATGGGTTGAGAGGGACCTTAAAGATCATCTAGTTCCAACCCTCTGCCGTGCTGGCTGTCTCTGGTCACCTCATCTCACGTGTATGTTGACACAGCAGTATCTGCTCTGTGATCTTCCCAGGCACAGGCATCAGGCTCACCGGCCTGTAGTTCCCTAGGTCCTTCTTTCTCCTTTTCTTAAAAATGGGAGTGATGTTTCCCTTTCTCCAGTCACTGAGGACTTTACCTGACACACATGACTTTTCAAATATGATGGAAAGTGGCTTGGCAACCACATCAGCCAGTTCCCTCAGGACCCTGGAATACCTGTCTTTGGGCCCTATAGACTTGTACCCATTCAGCCTCATGAGGAGGTCTTGCTGTTACAGTGGGAGGGATTTTGCTCCCCTGACGCCTGCCTAGTGGTTCAGGGCCATGAGAGATGTGGGAAGCCTGAGAACTTCAGTACCTCACCCTTCTCCAGGTCTGTTGTTCTGTTGTTGTCACTTCTCTCTTCTCATTTATCCTCAAGCACCAGATGTGGTGTCTTTTTTAAAATTTTGTTTAACAGAAGCTTTCTGTGGTACACAGGACCCATGTGAGTTTGTGCTATAGGGTTCGAGTAATGGCAGTCCCTGCCCCGGCCCTAGAACAGCAACTTTTGCATGAGGAAGGAGAGTTTCTTGCAAGATCTCCACCATGTAGAGCACAGAAGGCAGTGGGCTGAGTAAACACAGCACCAAAGCAGAGGTGTGTGGAAAAAAATAGCTATGAAATTAGGCTGTGCTGCTCTATGGGATGCATTTGTCAAGGCATTGGTACTGGGGTGCTGCAGGGCAGCTGCTGGGAGCAGACAGGGCTGGCATGGAATGGCAGCACTGCAGGCTGCAGTGGAGCCTGTCAGTGATGCTGGCAGCCCCTCTTTGAAAACGTGTTTAAGGGCAAAAATGCTGGAGAAGACTGTAGGAGGAGTTGGAAAAAAAAAAAGTGAGTGTCACGGTTCGGCCTGGTTTGGCCTAGTTCCGTGACAAGGGGTGAGGAACGGGACTATGAACCCTGAGGTCAGTGAAGGAGGAGGGGGTGTCGGATGAGGACCTCTTCCCTGCCATCACCTGTGGTGGGAGCTCCTGACAGGAGCCTGAGCAGGAGCCATGGCCTGTGCAGCACCCGCACAGGAGTGGGCTCCCACGTGCTGTCACTGTCATGGTGACATGATAGAAACAACGGCTGGTTTGGCTGGCCATAAGGGTGAGCCTACTGTGCCTGTGAGTGCTCAGCGCAATGGCTGTTACGTCAACAACTCTGGTTTTAATAGAAACAGGAAGTGTATTGGATTTTGTTCTGGATCAGATGGGGACCTTCAGCAGAGTAGTGAAATGGACTGGAACAGAAGCAAATGGCTTGCCTTTGTGCTGGAGTGCTGCAGTGCGACTGCCTGCTCTTCCCTCTGCTCAGAGGAAAATGGCGGGTTTTTGTGTTGGCAAACCTGTGTTGCTGAGGCTGTGCCCTTTCTTGTCCCTACTTTTCCTCTCTTCTTTGTCCTGTGAGGAGGGCTGGGATTGGGGCCTGGCTGGCGGTTTTGTATGCTGCACAGACAGACAGCAAACCCAGGATCACATTATGAAGCTGTAGCAGTGAGTCAGGGTAGGGCAGGTAATATACCGGTGGAAGGGAAGGCTTAGGATCTGCATGTGTCGAAGTTCAAATTCTTACAAAGGCTTGGCAGTGGATTCCATTGCTTTTGAGTTAGGAGATCCGTAGTTTTAATCCTGTTCACTTAGGCTGAAACTTACTTGAGGGGAACATGTGTTCTTGTGTAGCATTGAGCGGTGGCCAAGCATCTTTCATTTAGCAGTTCAGTTCCAGTGAGGGATTCCTGTGCTGGTGCCATAGCTGTTGTAGGAAAACGTGGCTTGAATATTCTGTGAGGTTTTTGGTATTGAAGTTATTTCAGAATTGCATTGTTTCCAGGAAAAGGCCCATCCTGGCTTTTCTTTGAATGCGTGCCTGAAGAGACGGAACTCATTGGGAGTGCATTGTCAGTTCCTGGCAGATGAAGCTGGTGAGGATGACAGTGACATGTACAGGGACACTTTACTGCAATTTCCTCTTGTCCTCTCTGTCATGTACTCTGACGTATTGAGAGTCCTAGCAATCTGCAAGACCAATATGTGATTTATGGTATTCTTTGTGTACTTTGGGGTAACTTTATTGATGCAAAAAGCTTATTTATAATCATTAAATCTTCGGTCACTTAAATCAGACTTAAGTTGCTTTGAACTTTGTATAGTTTGAGAGCAAAATCTTGGTCTCGCTGAAATCAGTGGCATTACTGTCACTGGAATAGGATTTGACTTGTATTGCACTAGCAAATGTGTCTTCTGAAAAAATTTTTTTCTCCTAATCTTGTTCCTTTGCAATTTTTTCCTCAAGTCTTGTGAAGAAAACAATCTGAAGACAATGTGTCTTTGACTCCTGGTACCAGCTTTTGAGCCAGAGCAATGGAAGTTATAGATGGCTGCCGGCATACTGACCCTGGAATAGTTTCAAATGGATATGCAAACAGGATTTTCCAAGCAAACATGGAGGACAGGAGTGCTGACGCATCGGAGGTCTGTTGTGCTGAGCACAGCACCTCCAGTGATGCAGTCCCGAATGAACAGGAAGAAGCACCCAGATATAAGAAGTTGACCAAGGGCAATCGGATCTGGAATTTTGTTTGGCGAAGGAAAGGATCCTCTATGAATAAAAGAAGACCCCGGTCCATGATTGTACTGGGAGATACCTACGATGCCTCCGATGAAAAAAAGCCATCCTTCATGGACAGAGTAATGCCCTTAAAAAAGCTAAGAACCTCTAAGTTGCCTAAGGATGTAGATTTCAGAGGATCTGCAGTGCAGGTTACCTGTGTCCCTGAGGAAGACCATCCTGCTGGTGGGCAAGGATCAGTCTACAGGGTTAAGAAACTGGGTGACAGCCAGAGGCCCTATCGCCATTCATATGGGGGGCACACTGAAGATTTAGATTCCTCTTTTGAAGACACTGAGCTGAATATCAGCATTCCTGAAATTGAAGCCAATGAAAGTAAATGTCTCAGGGATATTAGTATCAGACTACACAGTGAAGATAATGATAGTAACTGCCAGAAAATACCAGCTAGAAAGAGCGAGTCTTTGAATTTTGAAAACTTTAAGAGTCCTGCAGTTATGGAAGGGGACAATCAAAAGAAGTGTACTGTGCTCCCACAGGAGGGCAAAAGAGGAAGAAGCTCTGATGTCTGGAGCTATCTGAAAGGAATTTCATTAACTAGCAAAGATAATTCAAAGCTTCTAGATGAAAGGGCTGAAACCAATTTCCAGAACTTAGAAAATATAACTGATCATTCCACTTCTTATTTGGACTTTGATATGAGATATGAGGAGAATCTTAGCCAGCAGAAAAAATCAAACAGCACAACCAAAGCCACTCACTTTGCGGGTTTTGTGCGGTTCTTCACCAGTGTGGCCGAGGCAGCTCGGCGGCTGCGAGGCTCCTCAAAGGCATTTTCACCTGATGAGAAAAGGCCTCAGCGGAGTTCCCGAAGCTGGAGGCAGGATGTCATCTCCCGCAAAGTGAGCCTGGTTATTGAGAATGAGACTGCAAACGCTTTCTGCACGGTAGGAGCATGTCTGCAGTCCCCAGATTCAGGTGTGTGGGATAATCCAAGCTTTGAGAGCTCAGTGGGGAAGGAGACCACACAGGGCTGTAAAACTACAGAGGTGTCACAAGACATCGGCTTCTCTGCCCTGAGCAGCAAGAACAATAGTTTTAATGAAACACCACTTTCTCCCTCTGGGCCAGAGCTCCCAAATAACTCTTTCACTGTGATCAGTTCTGAAGAACCCTCTGAGACTGCAGTCCACTTTCCACAGACAACTCTAACCAAACAGATTCTGGACATGGACAGTACTCCAGAGAAGGCACAGGCTATGGGCAGGGACCTGCCACATTTGGAAGATCTTCCTGGGAAAAATCTGGGTACTTCTGAGCTGGGCAATTCTCCAGCTGCTGATGGTGACTTTCCTGTAGTGACTGTGGCTCTGATCCACCATCCACTAAAGATGACTCTGCATGAACTTGAACCTCAGGACGTGGCTTGTGCTTCAGTAGTTACTAATGACATGAGTATGTCTCTAGCAGCAGCTCTGGAGCTTTCAAAGACTGAACTGGATATGAAGGACCTGAGAAATCCTGAGTTGCCTTTACAAGACTTATCTAGAGATGACCTGGAGTTTCAGGACTCAAGCAATACTCCAGAGAAGGCACAGGTCGTAGGTGGGGACCTGCCATGTTCTCAACATCTTCCAGAGAAGAATCTGGATACTGCAGAGCTGAACAGTTCTCCGGCTGCTAATGGTGACTTTTCTGCAGCGACTTCTTTAAAATGTGCAACAGTTGAAGGAGTGGTGTTTGAGCAGACTGGATGCTTCAAAAAGCACAGAACAAGTTCACCTGTGGAACAGAACCCTGTGGAGTTACTTGGCAGAGGAGTGCGTTTTGACTGTGATGATGAGTGCCGGCCGTTCCACGTGACCATCTCTAGAATTGTCTCCTCTGGACTACTTAACAACGGAAAGGTATGAGTAAGTTTTACTGTACAACTTCAAATAAGACTGTATTGTTATTATACCTCTTATAAAGATGGTTTGCACTTGAAATCATTTTTATATATTCCTCTTCAGAATTTTTACTTAATCATACAAATAATGGCCATAGACGTAGCTTTTATATCAGACTAGGAGGAACCAGTTGACTGGCATATCCCTGGGCTGTTAGTGCAAATTTCCAGAGTGCTCCTCTTACGACCCTTTGGCTGTGTCATTATCGGTGCCTTTAGAAGTGGGCTGTAACAGAGATTTGTGTATTTCTATGCACTAACTTTAATTTTTCTTCCTCTCTGCATTTAGTAGTAGTGGCGGTGGCCATTGATTTTTATTAGGCGATGCTAGTTACACCACAGCATCTGGAACACCAGGAAGATTCCTGGCACACAGTCCTAGCCCAAAATGGAAGATGGGAAATGGTGGTTCTGATAATTACAAATCTGTATTGCCCACCATGAAGTCCAGCTGTTTTCTTTTGGGTTCCTGTTGGCTACAGCTGAAATGATGACTTATTTTTAAGGTGCCCAGTAGGGAAATTGGGTCAACTCATGGAGAAACTTTTGCCTGTCCTTTTGGGCTTTGAGAGACAACATATTACGGGGTGATGACATTGTTCCCTACTGGAAAAGGGGTCACTAACTTCTGAGCTAGGAGGGGAAGTGTTTGAAAATTGACAGCAGATGAGAAATACTGAGAAGAAAAAAGTCTGAACTTCTGACTCCCAGTTAAACTGGGCAGTACCGTTGTTAGCTATTCCTGCTTTTTTTTTTTTCTCCGCCATTTTTTGTTATTCAAAAATATGAAGACAGTTCACTGTGTAATTCCAGGGACTTATGAAGTAGGACAAGTAGTGGTTAGTCACTTGTGGTCTCCTGGACAAAATGTTTTTAGGAGTGGCTTGAACAAGTGGACTGTGGTTTGATATACTTTTGCAGGGACTAAGCTGTAAGTATGCTGAGCAGGAGCAAGATAACAGAGGCATGAAAGGACTGAGGGGAGCAAGGGAAGTATTGGCAATCCTTTCCCAGAGCAGCTGCACTTTTGGTAGCTGAGGGCTATGGCTGTGTGTCTAATCTCAGAGTTCTTGCAACCCTACCCATGGCAGAGGAGCTGAAACTAGGTGATCTTTAAGGTCCCTTCCAACCTAAGCCATTCTCTCATTCTTTGAGGGCAAAATGTGAGCAATCTCCCAGGTCAGCTGCGTGAACAGAGGTGGGATGAGTCCCATCTCAGCTGTTGCAGCTTACAGACTTTACAGAGAAACTTAAAGATGGTACTTAAGATACTGGACAGGAAACCTCCCTCAAGTTCCCGTTGAGGGTGGTGATAGCAGTATGACCTCTGGATTACGGTGGCTTCCAGCCTTGCGGGTCCATGCCTGCCACCTCACTGGGCAGAAGCAATGGCAAGCTGGAAGGAAAAGCACACAGCCCAACCTGGTTTGTAAACACCTCTGGATCCCAGAAACTTGGTCTAGAGATGCCCAGTGATCTAAGGGCAGCACAAAGTCCTGTGCAAAGGAAGGAAACTTGGACTTAGAGAGTCCATCAGCAGCTCCAGTAACAAATATTCTGAGACACCCAAGGGATTTACTTGCCTATCTCTCATCAGGGAGTGGCACTCGGAAACAGTTTACCAAAAATAAACACATAAGAGGAATAACTTCAGCCTGAGCTTGACACTAGCAGCAAACTCAGGCCTCTTATTGTTTTAGAGCTGAATTCACCTCCTTGCTGGCACCTGTTCCTTGGGACAGTTGTTGTTGGTCCTCATGCTTCTGCTCCAGGCTGCTTTGCAGTAACTGAGGGATTTGGATTTCAAGCGAAATGCTCCACCAAAAGTAGGGAAAGGGTGCTTCCAGGACAGGGTGCTGTAAGCAAGTACTCCTGCAGCCTTTGAAGTGCATTAGTGTGAAGCAGAAATAGCTTCAGCAACTGTTTTGAAAACAACCTACATGTTTTCCCACAAAAAGCAGAAAAATGCTGGTTCTCACTGAGGCTCCCTGCCCCAGCCTGCTAGGAGCTGGTAAGAGATCGAGGACGATGTAGTGCAGAGGGTGGTGGAGTGAGATGTGGGGGACCTGGGTACTGGTCCTAGTTAGCCAGTAAATCTTCTGCTTAGCTGTGCTCTTCTAAAACTAACACCTCCATTTCTTGTTCTCCTTACCTTGCCTTTTAAAATTTCATGTTTTCCAGCAGCAGCTTACTGACAGTGTGGGCAAGTAACAGCTCAACAGTGTTTGATCTTACTGCTGTACAGAAAACAGCACTGCAACAACATTTAGTAAGAAGAGCAGTGGTAGAAAACCGCTTGCTTCTCAAACTGTTCCAAATTCTCTTTTGTTCAGGGAACTAATGATCAGCATAGATAAAAACGTTTTGTTGGATTGAAAGAACAGTAGCAATCCAAATGAGCTGCCAATGGCAAACGAATTACCGATTCGCATTGCTGCAAGTTGGGAATTGAAAGGCATTCCTTATTTTCAAATAGAGATATGAGAAAGGAGATCAAAGATGATGTAGAGTTTCTCTGAGATTTCGGTCAACTTATGGCCTTCACTTGCAAACTATAAAAGTTTCTCTGTTCCATGGAATCAGGCACAGCCCCACAAGCTGAATTTGGCCGCTTCCAGGAGCTCGAGCTGATGCTGCACTGGGAGGAAGCTGTGAAACCACACTGGCTACCCTGCAGCTAGGCATTGCCATCAGGATTTCAAACCACCCCGGGTGTCCTTGGACAGAGTTTGGGGAGGGGGTTGATGCTTACTTTGAGCATGGCATGAGAAACAGTTGCAAAATACACCTCTGACAGACTATCTCAGACTTCAGTTTCCAGTTTGTAGAAACTCACATTTCTCAGAAACCTGATTTAGGCTTATTGCTGTCCGAGGTCCTTCTGGTCACCTCGGGGCTCACACAGGTGTTTAGCAGGGACCGAGCGCTGCAAAGCAGCCCCATCACATTTTGGCTTCTGCAGTTAAAATGCAGTTAAGGTGCAAAATCTTTTCACTACGGTCTTGCTCTGCCCTCTGCTGGCTATCTGTGAAATAAGGATTTATTTTAAGGAAGAGAATGCTTTATCTGTAGGATTTTGAATTTTATCTGTAAGTGGTTTATAATCTGCATCTTGCTGCTGTCTAGTTTTTTTCTCCACACATAGAAACCAGTTGGTTCTGTGATGCCATTTTCTGGGGGAATTACAATTGCCAGAAGCATGAAAATGAGTTCTCTCCAGTCTTGTGTGCCTGGACAGAAAGTGCCTGCCCTGCAGGATAAGGTGCCAGGCTGGCCGATGGATCCTACAGGTCTCCCACCTAGTCTGCTGTTTCTCTCTCGGACCATCCACACTTCTCAGCCACACAGCACATGAGGGGGAGTGTTTCCTTTGGGCAGCTGTGAGTCTGGGGCTCTGTGCCCCATACTGACAGGGCTAGCTGCTCTGGGTGCCGTTCAGGTGCTCACTGCTCAGGGCGCGCTAATGCTGATAGTGCCCCATACCGATGGTGATCAGTGCCTTTACAGCATTACTGGGGTTTGTGATTTCTGTGCACACTGTGCTGCATACGTGGGAAAGTCAGAGGCTCATCCTGTGCGGTGGGTCTGACTGGAAGCACCGGATTGCTGATGTACCTGTGTGTGCACGTGCCAGAAGATGCGCTGGCAGATACGCCTTCTGTAGCAGGGTCACTGGAGGCAAACCCAGGAGATCTCAGATCCTCCCACAGGTTTGGAGTTCTGCTGCAGAGCAGCTGCTGCAGATGTCTTTTCACGAGAGGAAGATGGAACAACTTTCTTTCTCTCTGTTTGATGAGAAACTGCAAGCAGTTTGCAACAGGATCCCATGGTGACCTTTAGCTTGTTCGATTGTCTCTCTGCCACAGAACATGTTGGGAGCTGCTGCAGGAGTGTGACTGCCGAGCTGGCTTTCCCCTCCTTGCTCTGTTCAGTGGCACTAACCAGAAAACGTGCATTTCTGAGAGCTGATCTTCAGAGCTTTATCTCCTGGTTGTTGCCAGTTGGCTGGGTTGTCTCCGCCTATTGCACTTATGAAGGAAGCACAAGTGAAGAAATACTGCTTTACTTTCTAAGTCCTCCTGCTGCCAAAGGAGCACTGTATTTCTGTCTGTAGTGAGGTATGATTTAGTTACAGAATGAAGATCCTGTATATTTATGGCATTTAATACGGTTATGTCTGACAATCATCTTATTTTTAGAAGAGACAAAACCTCTAAGCTGTTCAGATTTTCTTAATAACCGTGAAGTGTTACCAAAATCTTGAATTAAATCCTATATTTGGTGCTATCTATATTGGGGTAGCTTTCTTTTTTTTTTCCTTTGGAAACATTTTTAGCATTGTGAGGGAAAGGCAGGTTACATCTGCCAGGCTGACAGGCTTTCTGTGTATGTATAACCAGCCACCAGACACCTGGGGATTTCAGATTTCCACCTTTTCCTGAAATACTTGTTGAGCCGTGCCTTTCTTTAGTTCCCAGCCTTGACTTCTCCTACCTCCCTTAGTGCCATCAGAGCAGTGATATGAACAGGGACCTGTAGGTTCTTCTGGCCTTTGTGCTGGAGGACTGTGTGTCCAGAACTTCTCTGCCTGGGAGGTTTGCTTTGGCTTTTTCCTCCTCCCACTTGTTCCCCACTTAAGGGGAGTGTGCTGGAGCACTGGACATGGTACAGAGAATGGGACATGGAGCCTTACGTCATCCACAGCCTCCCACTGTGCCTTTGGGGTAATTATAGCCTGTCTGCTTTGTTCTTCATTTGTAAATAAAGATAATAGTGCATCAGTGAAAGCTGAGGGTGCTTGAGGACTTAAACCATCAGAGGCACCCAGTTATTAGCAGGGCCATGGAAGTGTGACAGATCTGTCTCAAACTGAGGCTAAAAGCCTCCCAGTGAAGAGCCCTCTTCTTTTCTTCTGACCTTTCTAAACAGAATTTTCTGCTGATGTCTTAGCTCCAGGATTATACACAGGGCTTCCACATCATCATGTGTCACAGAGAAGAAAATGAAAAGCAGGATTTTGAACCATGATTTTCAGAAAGATAAATCCATTCTGCAATTCTTGCTGTTGTCTCTATCAGGATCATTTCCTCCTGAAAGAGGAGGATAAAAGTTGGGTTTACTCAGGAGCAAGAGAAGCACCAACATTTTTCTCCACTTAGCTATAAATGCTAGTTTCTTGTTTGGGTTAATGTTATCTTAGGGTATACCTGGGGATATTTGACTGCTTTTTAGGTGCGCTTCAATCAATTGCCAGTGTCTTAGTGTTTCAAGCAGTCATTCGTAGGCTATTGATATAGAGGACTTGTCTTGTGTGCAGTTGTTATCAATCACCTTCCAGAGAAACTACTGTTACTACCAAAGCCGTTCAATCCCATCTATATGTGAAGCCCTTTCCAGAATGCTCCTTGTACCCTCCCGATGACTCCAACAGCACAGCAATAACAGCATTGCTGTTAGGTTTATTCACCTCCTGTCCTCTTCATAGACCATCTGTGGGCTTCTGTTCATGGAATTGGAAAAAGACCTCATGTGACCTTTGGAAATGCCTGGAAGGGAGTGTCTTGTTAAGATTTTTGGGAATTAAGAGAATGACATCCTGTTACTGATTTAATTCACTCTTACATAGATCCTATTATTAGCAAGACTCTTGAGTTTTGTAGGAATTGTTCTTGCTGGGTATCTTTGCTTTATTCTGAAGACTTGAAATGTTTATTTCTATAGTAGGATGGGCAGACGTATTGTTGTTGTGCTGGATAGGCACAGAGATGAGCAGATCGTTCTCCTAAACCTCACTGTTGCATTGTTCTACTCCTGTGTGCTGGAGATATTTCTACCACTTCTTAAATGTCTCTTGAGCGTGGCCATAGTTGTAGGTCTGTGGTAGCTGATGGGATATAATTAGCTGTTGGCTAGAAATCCAGACAGGAACAGTCTCTCGTTTGCTTTAGACCACCAAAGGTTGCATCTGCTAATTCAGTTCAGGAGTGCCAGTTGAAGCAGATCTTTCAGCTGTCTGTCCACAATATGCTTCGGATGCACTAATTGGCCTTAATAACCCTGAGCACCCTCAAGTGGGGGCCTACACTCATTATCCCAAGAGTTCATTTAAGTTCAGCCCTGGCTGCTCAGTTCCTCAAGACTGAGGTTCATGTGGACTTTGGGCCCTCAGCACCAGCTAATTCACTCCCTCCCGAGCTCCTGCTGGGGCTTGGTGACACTGGTGTGGACAAAATGCTGTGCAGAACACAAATGTCTTCACCACGTTATCCTTGGAAGTGCCATGGAGACTCAGTGCCACCAGAAGTTGTTGGGACTTGAGCACCATGAGCTGTGCTCATGGTAGGGAGCTCCATACAGGGAGAATTAGAGCATGCCAGAAACAGAGTCAGCAAAACTTAGTCTTTCAGCAAAAAATGAAAAGAAGAGGGTGCAGATTGCAGTGAGGAGCTATAAAGTGTGCTGTACCTTCTTGGGGGGGGGAGGGGAAAAAGTATTCTTTGTCCCAGGTTTAACATGCATTGCTAAATTTCTTCTCTGACCCTTTTCTTTCCAGACAATGTCTCATCCTTCTCAGCCTTCCCCACGAGCACCTCCCTTCAAAGTGCTTGTGGAGAGATGTCGCTCCGAGCCGCTCTCCCAGAGCACCCCGATGGGGCTGGACCAAGTGGGGGGGCGCATGCAGCACCTGCTCAGAAGACGCGGTGAGTAGCTTTGCAGTGGTTTTCCTCCAAAATCTTTGTCTTTTGGTCTTGCTAACATGGGCTAAAAAATCACAAATGTGTCTTGTATCCACTCTTGTTATAACCCTGGAGTCAGGTGAGAGGCTTTGATAGCCACATGCTAAAGAGTTTCTTTTTTCTTGTAACTTTAATGTCTCTGAATGCAATCCCTGTAATTCGGTTGTGAGAAGATGAACAGATAGGTGCACAAAGAGTAAAAGCTGTTCAGCAACGTTTGTGGGAGTTGTAATTTGGTAGTTTCCTCTTGGCTTTCTGTCTTCTTACCTGTTTTTGTTGTGAGTACTTGGCATTTGGAGGTGTTGAGTGATGGATTCCGAGATCATAACTCAGCTCTAATGTTTGTTTGGAAAAGAGCAAGATGTGAACTGTTTTTTCTGGGTGCTCTTCCTGAACAGATAGAGAACCTTGTGAGTCAAAGACTGTGGTGAGCTATCCTCTGCAGCACTTGATTAATGTAATTGTAATTTGTCCTGCTCAAAATGATGCTGCAGAAAGCACGACAGAATGTGTTTGCTGGAAGGGTGGTCTTGTGTTGGCAGGTAAATAAACAGATGCTTGAATGGGCGACATGATTTTGTGAACCTCTAATTAAAAAGATTGATAATTGCTGTAAGAAAATCATTTCTTGGAGGGGTAGTACTAGCACTAAGAATGCCTTGATCTAGCAATGGGAAAGTATGGGAATGCTGCCAGGCTGCACTGGCTTTGCTTGGGAGCACACTGGGGATCTGAGCAGTTAATGGATGGCAGCAGCACGTTAAGGATTAAGAAGAATCGGAAGGGAAAAGGCATAGCGGCTGCCTCTTTAATTGATGGCTCTTCTGTAGGGGTGCACACGCTTTTAGCACAGGCATCTCTCAAAATGTGAGCATTACTGCGTTTGCACATTGCTCCTGAGTGCTACTATATTGGCACATTTCCTCTGGAGCCTGGTAGCAGCCTCTTGCTATAATTGGCACTTGCACTGCAGCTTGATTTTCTATGAGTCTAGAAAGTGAAATGCGTGTTGCTAAAAATAACAGCAGGGTACCTACGTCAGCAATGCGTTTAGGAAATGGGTCTCACTGCAATCTCTCTCCCAGCAACGCTGGAAGAAAATCAGGATTGCTGCCCACCCAGTCATGCCAGGGCTGGGACAGGGTCCCAGCTTTGCTGTGCTCTGTGCTGTTGTCCTGGGCAGCAGGGAGTGCCCAGCTATTTGATTTGGGAACAGGGAGCTTGCAGTAAGCAGGCACAGACATATATTTTGGCTATGTAAGTAAAGGTGACCTAAACACCAGGAGCACAGATCCTGGAGTGTGTGTCCCTGTCTCCCAGAGCTTCAGACCTTTCACCCTTTGTTGTCTGGTTTCAAAGCCCTTGAGACTGACAGAGTCTGAAACCCAAACTGGGGTTAGAGGTGCACCTGGAGGAAGAAAATTACGGTTGGTCTTTGTAGTGGAAATGCTAAATCATGGCTTGAAGCAGTGATTGAGCACCTGGTAGGAAGGCGGGGCCAACCCAGGGGAGCTCAGGTGCATGCAACGTACCTGAGTGACCAGAAGGGGTGAAGCCAGGATCCACCCCTTCCCAGACTTCATTTAAGGGCTGGCAGTGGAGGCGAGGGTATCTTGTTGGTGATCCCTGCCTACCCGAGGCATCCTAAAGGTCAGCAGTTTTTTTTTCCTTTGTTTCTGCATGCACAGCTGCTGCATTTGGGCTTATCCTTACTTGCTGCAGCCTCGGACTTTGCTACTCTGCTGTTATTACTGTGCTTTCCACTGCATTATAGCATTACAGTCTTCTACAGGACGAGAGTTCTGGAATGTGTTTGTTTTCTGTAGGTGCCTTTCTCTGTGAAAGGGGTGACAAAGCTCCATGGGCTGTGAATGCCCCTAAGTGTATATACACACGCAGGCACAGATGTCGGTTCCACATGCTGCCTGGGCCACATGTGCCCTCTGAAAGGAGCCCAGGCTGGCAGAAGGGGTTAACATCTAACTTCACTAGATGTGGGAGGGGAAAACCCAGTCCTGCACAAAATGACGGCTTTACCCCCCTAAAAGAGAGGGACAGTATAAGGAACTTAGCATTTGGGGTGATTAGGAAAACAGAGCTTAATTTGGAAAGGTGGATTACCAGCCCTTCCCCACCATTTGCCTCTTCTTTACAATCTTGTGTTTGGGTGTGTACAATCTGTAAAGCCAAGCTGAGGGCTGGTGCAAATGGAATAATTTAAAGCCAGATCAGAATTGCATTGGCCTGAAATGCTTGGGATGAGAAATAGCCACTGCTTTGAAAAACAGCTTTTGGGGGCTTTCCCGTTGTTGTTTTCTGCATAAATTTGAGGAGCTGTCTCTTTTTCAAGGAATTGCACCATACGAACTGCAACAGTTATAAGGCTGGGATTTCTGCAGAGGTACCATTAGCAGTTATGACCCAAGGAGCCATTGCACTTTTAGTATCGGTGCATGCAGATGAGGCACTTCTGCTACGCGGTGCTTCTGGGAGAGCACTTTGGCTTCACACCCAGCCTGTCTGACCTCACCTGCTCACACCACCTCTTAATTTGGCTCTTGGCTCCTAGTTTGTGCCTGCCTTTTTGTAGATTCCAAGCTGCGCTGTTTTACTTGTATCCCAAGAGCACCGAATAAAGCACCTAAATATACTCTCCGCTCTCTTTTTCTAAAGAAGGGGTTGAATGAGTCTCTTGCAAACAATTTTGTTTCTTTCATTTAAAAGAACAGCCTCCGCCCCCAGCCTGAGCTAAAGCACAGCATTTATCTTTTGTCATTCCTTCTTTTTTTTTTTTCTTCTTTATTTCTCCGGTGGATTTTAAACTGGCAGCTGAGAACGAACTGGCTTCAAAGACTCTGAAGGTGCGCAGGAACGGCGGACGTAGATGGAACCTCCTCAAGCCTGGAGCTGAGAAGCTGCAAATCAGTAGGGTAAGGCGTTGTTTGAAATATGCCTCTGCTTGCTTCAGGGTTGTTGTTTACCTACCACGTGTTTAGCCTTGGAAACTAACAACCTGCTTTACTAACAGCTTCCTGAATCTGCGGTTCCTTCAGCCACAGATGAGAGTTATTCTTCAGTTATTAGAATTATTTTGTAGTGATAATAGGTGTGCTAACCTTTCCCATTGGATTAGTTTTCCCTCAGATACATAGTGGAGGCTTTGTGGTCTAATGGAGGCGCTGGACCTCCCATTCCTTTGGCCGAGCGGTCCTTGCAAGTGGAAGAACTGTGACGTTTCAAATAGCCTATAGATTTGCTCAGTGGTTTTGATGATGCACTTCCACCCCACCCCCCATCCCTTTTTTACCACGTGTCCATTGGGTTTGTTAGTGCTACCAGCGCCATCTCTGTGATAGATTCACGACTGATTCTTTCCAGAAGAGTTTTGCAAATATAGACACAATCTATTTTGTTCTTTTTTGTGAATGTTGCTACTAGCTGGGGAAGAAAAAGCTGTTGTGGGCCTTGGGATTTCCCTGTCTTTCTCTGTAAGTTGAAAAAAATAATCAGGAAAGATAGCAAATAGTTGTTACATCTGTCTGATGTGCTTCCTTGTTTTTGTGTGGGATCGCTTTTCGTCTGTGCCATGCTGTGCGTTTGAAGTCTGGAGACCTTGGCTGTTCTGTGATCTTGTTTGGCATTTGTATCGTTTGTGAGTCTGGCTTCGCTGGTAGCCGACATATAAAACTGAATAGTACAAAACACAATAGATTTGCTAGCTGGCGTCTACCATGATGCAAGGAAAGTTTTCTAGTGACTGGGCCAGAAGAGGTTTAGCCTTTGTCGTTCCTCTAGGGCTGACAAACAAAGGATGATCTGGGAGCCAAGAATTTCCCTGCTGGAATTGACAGGAGGAAACTGACCTCCTCTGGTTGTGTCTGCAGGTCTTCTCTCCGTTACTGTCCTTCCTTGCCAGTCATTTATTGTATATCTTTTCCCTTTGATACCTTTGATATCTGATGAGCTGCCTTCCCGAAATGTGATGTCCAAGGAGGACCCAGCCTTCGTGCATGTTCTTCCACTGTGGAAGCAGTAAGTAGGCGGTGAGGCAGTCTTCTCTGGCCTGCTTGTGTTGGGTGTTTCTTGGCTTCCAAGAGATACATGCAGGGATAGACCACTGCTATCTCAGTCATTTGTGGTTTGCTGGACTGCCTCCAGTTTTCTCTCCTGATTTTAGTGAGCTGAGATATAAGATAAAGGGCAGTGAACAAGGAGTTCAGCCTTTCCTTTTCTCTCACCTCCATTTGGATCCTACCCTGTTTCTCAAAAATAAGTGTTGCTTTCACCTTGAAACAGCTGTTCTAGTTACAGGGATGCTGAACATCTAAGCTTCTGGAAGATAAAATGATCAAAATTCTGTACAGCTGTTTGCTTTCTGGGACAGAATAAAGAAACACAACAATAACATCCCTATCAAGGATACAGCAAGGATTGTTACAGCAATGTTACAGCAATGAGACACGCTGCAAGCCCTATCAAAGAATCTCATCAGGTGTTTCACAAACATTTCCGTGTTTGGAATCTAGTATTAACTGGTGCATAGGTATGTTTGATCTATTTAGCAATCTGTTTCTTAATCTGTTAATAGGAGATGTAGGTTTTGCAGCCTTTGTAGAAATCCTCCTAGCTCTGCTCAGAAGCCAACACGTTATTCTGTTCTGGCATAATATTGCTAGCAAATACACGAAAATCAGAATGGTTTGTGTCCTGAGTCATCTCAAAAAGCCAGACTTGTTTCTGATTGAGAATAGAGCCTGACACGAGAGCACCCCTACAAAGGCAGCTGAGAATTAAAGCTCCAGCAAACCAGAAATACTGCTGAAATTTGGAAAATGCTAGCTAGGAAATTTTCTTTCTCCAGTGGAGAAATGTAAGGAGGATGTGAAACTGAAAAGGGAAATGAACTCCTTGTGAGCACAGAGACCTGTATGTGATGCTTGGCTCAGACACAGATGTACCAAAGACCCGTGTGTCACTGGGCCACAGGATTGGTTTGGGGTGCTGAACAAGCTGATCTCGGAGACTTGTTTGGCACTGCCATTAGGCAGCTTGTTGCTCAGCCTGAATTGCAGTGAACAAGCAGGTGTGATAACTGTGCTGGAGTCTATAAATCAGAGTTACTGTGGTGAACACCACCAGAGCAGATATATAAATGTGGCTCACAATAGCAGTGCTGGAAAATTCATCTGCTGCCTCTGCCCCAAATTGAGTGAAGATGCATGGGACTGTAAATCATCTGTTTGCCAGAAAGAAATTTCTTCATTGGCAAGATTTATAAATTTGAGATAAGATTTGTGAACTTGGGTATCTCTTGTCAGGTGTGTTCATTGACAGGTGCAGAACTAGTACAGAAAGGAGTGATTTATACTTCCAAACCAGATGCCAGGCTTCTGAAGAAACTGCTTGATTTCTGTCTTGAATGGAAATGCCTGAGGTGGAGAGAGAGCAAAAGGAAACTGACAAAGCATTAGGCTTGTCTTGGAGGCATCAGTGCCATGTCCTTGGAGAGATGCGGGTGGTTGTGCAAAAAGAGTATTGGCATTGCTACGTGTTATGCAAAAATGTAGAGCTGTTGATCATCTTATGAAAGAATCCCTTTTTCATCAAGACCATTGTTTGTCACATCTGATTCACTGTGTCCATCACTTTGCAGCAGGCTGTATCTTAGTGCATCTGTCCAGATATTGCGAACAGCTGCTACGCCATCTCGCTGCTTGTTGGTTTTCTGTTACAGCTGGGAGCTGGAAAGAAGAGCAAAATGCAGTTGGAAAAGCAAGTGGTGGTAGCAGGACATGAGAGAAGGATGTGTGTGTAATTCTGTGCTCCACCTCACCTTCGTGCTCAGCATGCAAAACACCTTTGTGTTTTGTTTTTTTTCTTACTAGTCACAGCTTTCTTCTGTCAGTCATGCCCAAGCTGTTTAAATGAGTTAACGCTAGCAAGTCGGGACACAAGCCTTAGAAATTTCGTATGGGATAGATAAGGTTTATTATTCACACTTAGTAGGTGGGAATGAGGAAACTGAAGCACCACAGGGTGGTATATGGAGAGCCATGCAATAATTTTTCATTTCTCTCTTAATTTCATGAAGGAAAAAAAGGAAATGGTATCAAACTGAGTTGTCCTGTAAAAGTTTTCAGTATTTTAAGTGCATTTCTCAGCCTGGAGAAAACTCTATACTGAAACACTTTGTATGCAAAGCATTTCATTTTGGCACTATAGTTGCTTGGAGCCTTGACTTTGATGGGAGCAATTTGGTGCAGTTAAGACAAACTTGCATGGAACCTCCGGGTACCCAAATGTGCAGGCTGTGCTGCAGCAAGAAACTGAAATGCCAAAAGGAACTTCCAAAGACTGCACTACCTCTGACAGGGCCCTTGGCATCTGTTCTACCTCTGTGATTTACCCTCAGGATAGGTCCTGCCAGCTGGTATGTGGCTGAGCCCTTTGGACAGTGGACAAGGGAAGAAGTGAGCTACTTTCTCCAACCCCAGAGCTATTCTGGGAGATGTTTTATTGGTCAGGATGGCTGATGGGAGATACTCCAGAAGTAGATTCAACCCATTCTGGAATCAGAACCATCCACTTAATGAGCGTAGGACAGCTTTAATTTTTAGTCTTTAACTCAGCAATGATGATGGCAAACATTCATGTTCTCTGCTACTTTCCCCATCTGTGTTGTGTGCAAAGGACTAAAGCCTCACTTTATGTGCTGGAGGAAGGCCACAGCTGAATTACTTAGAATGGATACTTTGCATTAATGCTAGCGTCTTCAACATACTCTATATTAACAATTAGTAGGCCTGCTGTGCAGAGGTGTTGAATGTTTGCAAAACCCCACCAACCCATCCTGTCCTTGCTCTTCTTCCCAAATCACGAGCTATGTTCAGAAGCTGCTTTGAGCTGCCTTTGCTACCCAAAGCTGATTCCCCACTGGCACATTTGTAAGGAATAGGAATTCCAAGCAAACTGCAGCCTGCAAGAAAGAGGAGTGAAGGGAGAGTTGATTTGGGTTCCCTCACTCACACTGTGCTGAGATGAATAGGGAATGCTGGTTGGTATTCTGTACCAGCTCTTCTGCTTGCTATTTTTATCACCTAGCATAATGCTGAGTTTGCATTTTGTTTAGTGGGGTTATTTTTTTCCTGTTTGAAACATGTCCTGCACTGTGTTTCTCTTGGCTTGCTACTTTGGGGAGGAAGGGCATGCGGAAGGGATTGTAGACTGCTGCATTCTGATACGTGAGCTGTATGTAATCATAGTCATTTTTTAGCTCTTCTATCCACATGAATAAGCTGATAGAAAAGCGTTGTCCCGTGGCTTTCCGGATGCTAATTAATTTAAATATCACCAATATTTAAATTAACATTGATGAGAGTGCAATATGCACATGAAGAGGGCTGCCAGAAAAATGCGTCGTCTTTTAATCTCTCTTCCTTCATTTTGAACACTTAGCACTTCTGCTGCCTGGGTGCGTCTCCTGGGGTTTATTTTATATCTTGATAAGCCTATTATACTGCTATTCTTACTAGTGCTCTGAAATCTCTGTGTGGTTTTTTCCATTGCTTTCCTCCTCGAAGTCACTCCTAGGCATTTGTAAACGTTTGTGTGCCATATTGTTTTTTTTTAAAAAAAGAAAAGAAAACAGAAAAGGGGAAGAAAAGACCTGCTTGTTCACTGTGGAAACAGCAGTTCAGTCCAAGCTGACTGATCATAATCACCCTGTCGTGGAGCCTTGTGACTCCAGTGCTGGCAAATGCTTCTTGTATGTCTGTGTGCTCAGCGAGGATCTCTAGGTGAGTGGGATTTGCAGCAGTAGGAGCCTTTTAAGCACCTGAGGTCTGATGTGTCTAATCCGATTTTGTTTATGAACCGGTCAGAGCACAGAGAACATTGAATGCATGTGTATAGTCTGCAGTGAACTCTAGGTCATCCCTAAGCCCATCTGCATCCATTTCGCATGAGTGGTCCGTGCTTTGAACTCGCTCCCTGGTGACTGTGATGGAATAGCAGTGCAAAACACACTTTGGGATTCCTAGCAGCAGAACTGAACAGAGCTTTGGTTATTTTGTCATGCTTTAGAAATAACATTGAATGGTGCTGTGTTCTGTACAGAACAGTGGTGGGGGAGCATAAGCCTTGGTTAGTTGGGTCTTACACTAGCAGTTTCTCCACCACACCTGGAGACAAACAGGTTTTTTGTGAGCAGGAATCCTTAGAGGAAGGAAAAGCTTGATGTGAAGAAATACTGGGCTTGGAGTGGTGAGTTTCTCTTCTAGATAGCAGGAGAGATTTGAAGTTCCGGACTTAGAAGAGGTTCTCAGCTGTTTTGAGATTACGTGTAAGCCTATACTAAGAATCTTCCAGTTCATTATGGTCTTTATAGCGTAATTAAACCTTGAGAAGTTTTCTGTGCAACTGCAGACAGTAGGTGCTACATCCTACATGGTATTAAATGTGAGTGGAATGGTGACTGTACATAATCACCTCTTCTGTAGTGCAGATTAAGCTCTCCTCTTAAATACCAGCTTGGAAGGGATTCTTTTCCCTATTACTCCGTAGTTCTACCTTGATTTCCCTGCTTCAACTCATTACTCAGCTCTGTCACTGTGTTTCACTTTAGGATATGGTTTATACAAAAGAGGCTTTAATATAAACTCAATTTGCGTTGCATTGCTAAAACCTTAATAACATTTTGCTTGGCAGCTCTGTGTGGTTTGCCCTTCCGCAGTGCACGATGTTCTTAATAAACCAAAGTCCGTGGTAGGTGTAGCATAAAAAGTCTCTGAGTAAATATTGGAATAAGTGCTTCTGTAGTGCTTCCTAAGCTCTGGCTGCATTTGTGATTCAAGGCCACTGCAGTGCTGCCAGTATGTAGCTGAAAAGAAGCTAAATTTGGGAGCGAGAGGTGAAAGCACAGTCATAGCTTCAAAACCTTTTCTGAGATGATTCTTGGATGCATTATTCACATAAATGCACACTGGGTAGGGGCACGCATCCAGAAACTCACTGAAAGTTGAAGGGGAAATGGTTATGGTGCGTAACCATTATGGTTACAGACCTCATACGGTCCTGTAAGGCATGAGGTCTGAAGCACTTGACTGTGTCACTGACCCAGCCAAGGGTCCTTTCAGGGCTATTCCCCTTCAGCTTCTATGGAGATCTACATCATGGACGTGGCAGGGCTGTCCTGCTCCTGTGCCGTTGTAAGCTGTGTGCAACACAGTGCTGTGTCCTCAGCTGCTGATTTGCTTCTCTTGACACTCCAAAAGGGTGATCTGAGACTATCCCCGCAGCTCATTTCTTTTCCAGTCAGATTATAATTGTGTATTTTGGTGAAGATGCATTGGCACTGTGTTAGTACTTGGGGAATGGGGAGTATAACATTCATAGGGTGAGAAGCTGCATAGGAACATGGGTGTTATCCCAGTGAAATTACATGGCCTGCAATGAGCTCCTCGATGAATCAGGGAAAACGTCATCTCTTAATGGACTATGCAGAATACAGGTATTAATCCCCCTAATAAATCTCTTTCTATGTGTAATATGTAAGGAAATATCCTGTTGTCTCAAAACCTTGAGAGATCAGTCTTATCTGAACAAGATTTTAATGTTAGCTCCATCTGGTGTGATAGGGTCAGTGGTTGCACTCCTATGCAACTGGAGTAATAGATGGAATCATAGCTGGTTGCACTGTGGCTTTTGTCAGTATTAAACACTGTTTGCTGTCACAACACCAAGATACCCTCAACAGCAGGGTGCATTGCAGTGTCCTTTGAAGGGTATGGGAAGCTGCAGAGCCCAGAATGTGAGAGCCAGCATGAAGGGAAGCATTGCCTTATCAGGGAAGTATTCCACAGCTTGTGGTTCTTGGGGATTGCCTTTGGAGGGGTCTTTTGGCACAGCCTTGGACAACTCTTGTCCTCAGCAGGGGATGTAACTGGTGCTGAATGTAGAGAGCTGCTGCAGCCCCCGTTGCTTTCCAGATAAGGACTTCTGTTGTGTAAATCTACATGCTAATGAAGCGTGGTCTTTTGCCATTCTGTTTGTCTGCTATTGCTTTGTGTGGTGGTGTCAAATTTAGGGTGTCTCCTCAGTGATGTTACATGTGATTTGGTAAATGAAAGTGAGGAAAACAAAAAATAATTGCTGCAACCCAGAAAAGACCTGATGCCAAGCACAGCTGGAGTGGGATGCCTGAGAAGCAGATTGCTCCAGGAGAGATGAGTCAGTACTGAATGATTCCCCTTTGCACTCCTCCTCACGCAAGAACTTAACATATCTAAAAGCAGAAGTGCCTCCACCATTGTTCTTTGTATGATGGGTGCTCCTCAGTTCTGTCTCTTAACATGCTTCCAAATTTTTAGGTGAGTTCAACCTTGCCTGGAGAAACAAGTAAGTCTCCCTGGAGCTAGGCAGAAATTGTTAACTGTCTTTTAGAGGAGGTTTGCTATGCTGTAGGGTTCTCAGCGTTGCTCTGATGTCTAGATGTGGGAGATTTTGACCTATCATCCAATCAGTGTCAGCACAACGCTGGTGAAGGGATTGAGCTGAGCTGTGAGCAGCATGTTGCCAGGCAGTGACAGTGCTGCCTTCCTGCAGTTGCCCTTTGTGTGGACTGCAGTTGGATGATAGCCTCTACTGGCCCTAGAAAGTGGGAAAGCAAGGGAAAAGCTTTCATTTACCTTTTTCTCAAGACTTTACTGTAGCTGTGATGCATTCAGGTCTTATGGCAATGCTGCATCTGTTTTTGGAATTGCACAGGGTGACTCTGACAGAAGCTGTTCTGTGGGATTCCTTTCTCTTGTTGGTGATGCCTCCCAGCTGTTCAGATGTGGGCCACTGCTGGCTGCAGACAGGGCTGGGCTCAGCACAGCGAGGTTTCCAGCAATTTTTCCATGAAATTGTGAAGTAGCTCATGCAGTCTTTTGAAAATGCATACGGTTTTTTGGTCTCGAGCCTACTGAACAGTATACTGTCAGGTGTTTTCCACTGTGTGGTGCTTGCTGTGTAATTCCCTGTGCTGAACTGTGCTGAAATACAGCTCAATTGGGCAGCCACCACCAAAAGCAAAGCTGCCCGGATGCAGTATTATGGTGCAGTGTAAGGGTGATGTTTCCTTAATTTTCTCCCACCTCTGGCTCAGTGATTTGGGGTGAGAAATTCCCTCCTGGAGATGGAGAGCCTCCGCTCTGATCTGTCTCTTCTCTTTACTGCAGTAGGGTTTCATCAGGGATCGAGCCGACTGTATTCCTGTCTTAGGGGTTTATCTGTGTGACTCCACTAGAGCCGATGGGTATGTAAAGTGACATGCCTCAAACCCTCTTAGTGCTGGGCACAGGGATGGAGGAGGGAGAACAAGTGAAGTGTGTCAACACCAAAGAGAGCAATGATACTGCCCAAATGTGAAGCTCGTACTCAGGCAACACAGGAGTGGAGCAAGGCCTCAGCTGAGTATGAAGTAAGACCCTGAAGGGGCAGTGCTTTACATCATGAAAATCAGCTGTGCAGGTCAGGAAGCTGTTCAGCCCCACCTGCACAGTGTTTTGCAGAGACAGAGTTGTTCTGGGAACGCACTGAAGTACTGCTTTCCCTGGTAGTTGCAGAATGGCTATAAGAACTGCTGACCATTAGATCAGTTTGTATGCACGCTTTAGTTCCTTGCGTTCCTTATTAGCACCATCATCTTCTCTTCTAAGGTACCTTACTTAGATTTCTAACACTTGACAAATACCAGATATTCCTCCAGAGAGGTCTGTGATTACAGCTCAGTTTTGACAGCTGAGAGCCGTCCAACTGACAATCTGAAATGCTGCTATTTTGAGCTCTGCTGTTGTTCTCAACTACCAGCGGTAAGTTTGCTTTTCCTGTGGATGGGATTTGGGATTGATGTGGGTTGTTACAAATCAGGTCCGCAGTAGATCGGGCCGTGTTGAAGACTGCATTGTGTAAAATGGTTGTCTGCCTTTGTGAGTTTGGTTTTTTTTTCTGTTTTGATACTCTTTCAGACAAAACAGAGCAGAATTAAACCCCCACATCCCAGACAGTCATTACTAAAGAATTTGGTTTGTTTTACTGAAGCATTTTACAAACCCTTCTGCAGAAAGATATGTTTCTTTCCTACCATTTTCTTCTTTCTTTTTGGCCTCAGAATAAAGGCAAACTGAACTTTACAGGCACTTCTTGGTGGTCAGACATTTTCCAGCTATTATTTTGCAAACTATTAGAGCGGCAGATCATGAGGTGGGAACCTAGTTATGCAAACAAAGTGGCCACGTCACTCTTGGCCAAAAATAGCTTCAGTACATGTGCAGCAAGGTGGAAACGAAGGCCCTTGGTGTACATAGAGCAAACAGTGACGGGAGGGAGGCAAGAGGGGAAGCTGCAGCTTTTTGTTTAGAACCTCTCAGGAGACGTTTAGAGAAAGTGTGTTTTCCAGAGAGGAGCGGAGTGTTACTGCTCACAGTTTCAGTGGGATGGGAGCTACTGCCTTTCTTACACAGAAAGAGAGCTGAAGTTTTGAGAGATGACACTTTGTTCCCAGAGGTGTTAATCATTTTTAATATCCACAAAGAGCATGTAGAAATACTGGAGGATAGTTCAAAATCATGCCTGTCTGCTCCTCGCTATTGGAGGCGCTCACATCTCATAGTGGAGCTTTCTTAAGTCTGTTTCCGTTTCAGGCTCATCAATGCAATGCCCCAAACAATTTTGAGACCACCCTACTAGCTATTAGCTGTGTGAACTCACTGTCTTTTAATTTTACTGAGCATTTGCAGCAGGGATATGGTCTGGCATCCTTTTATATGCTGCATGGTACCTCTCACCAGGCTTAAAATAACCTTTTTTTCTTTATCCTATGGTGTTACTACACTGCTCTCCCTTTGCGGTGATGTGTTCTATTGCTGTGTCTGGCTGTTAGGAAATCACATAGCATTTCTTGCCAAATAAAGATACAGTTTTGAGTAAATAAAGGAGATAAAATAGTAACTCCAGTATGGAAAAATCTCCTGCCTGTCAGTGTGTAGACACAGTTTCCATTGGATTGAAGCCTTTTTTTTTTTTTTTTAATGAAGACTTGCAATTTCTTATCTTGCAATACTTCTCTGGATGAGTGAGAAGGGGCCTATAAAGTTGAGCAAACGCTTGCCAGCTCCTGTAATGAGTGAGGCAGCTCCCCAGCACTGTTTACTACCTATTCCTCGCAGACTTCTTTTTGGTCTCAAATGGAAATTATTTTTGTAGTCATCCAGAACTGTGAGTGCTTACCAGAATATCTTATTTAATGTGATCAAATAGGAGTTCTGTATTTCTGCTCTGATTTTTTCCAAAGCCATGTATGAACGTTTTCTCCTGAAGACATTCCTAAATGTAGATTTTTATTGTTTGGGTTCCACCACCTCCAATTTTGTCACGTTTTGTGCATGTGTCCAAGAAACGAAGGCTTTGTAACAAAATGAATCTTTCAGGTGTTAAGATAATTTGTCTCATCCAGACCTGAGTGTTCATCAGTCAGGATGCCTGTGTGTGTTGTTGTTCTTCAGGCTGTGCCAGGTGAATGTTGTGGTGTTCCAAGGTAGCACATCCCAGGTGAAAACTGGCACAAATACACACAAAGGGGATGTTAGCACTGATTTATTGGCTTGTCAATTAAGTGAGAGCACTAGGATTCTCAGTGCATGTCTGAGAGGCTGTCACCACAATACTTAACAAAATATCAGCTTCTTGAATGTAACCGCTCTTTCGTATACATTTATGTTTAATTAAAATATTCATACATCCTGCACTCTTCACCATTAATTCGGAGATTTATTTTGAACCGTTGCCAGGGGAATACATTGTTATAGCATCCTCTTTCCACATCTATTAGCAGGAAGAGGATAATTGAGGAAATCTCGCACAGATTTAATTGGGGACTGAGGGCAGGAGCAGGGAGGGGGAGAAACACAACACAAAAGTAGGTCAGAAGTTTGGCGGTGGATAACTCTTGCTTGACACTGAGCAGTCGAGCGGAGCGGTGCTGTTGTAGGCAGCCACGGTCCTGCTGCAGATTTGGGGTTAACTGAGTAATTGGTAGTGGTGTGAGAGGAGCTGCCTGCCATGTAGCTTACATAATGTGCTGCATGTAGGCTGGTGTGGGTCCGGGCCGCTTCTGTGGCTTGGAGCATGGTGCAGCCGCTCTGCGGGAGTTGCAAGGGCAGGCAGCAGTCCCCTGCAGCTTTGCACAAAATGGGTAAGGAAATGGGGGTGTCTGTGAGCAGCGCAGCCTGGGTTTGAGGCAGGGTTTGTGCAATTTTGGGATCTGGTCAGGAAGGCAGACATCACACTCCATTTTGCAGCTGCCTGTAGTGTGCTGGGTGTAGCATCCTGGCAAGGGTGAGAGCCCCAGGCCGCACAGGGAATGCATGCTCCCTTCACACCCCGTCAGCCCCTTTGTTTGTGCTCTGAAGGCACAGCTCTTGTGTGAGGCAGCAATGCCTCTGTAGCCTCTCAGGTACGTTCAGGGTCTTCCTAATATTTCATTATTTGCTTTTTTTGCCTGATGCAAACACATGGCACTCTTCTACAGATCTGCATTAGGAGCTCCTTTTGCTGATGCTTTTGCTGTCTGGTTAGATCTGCATGCCTTCTATGCTGAACTCTGGATGTACAATGCAGACACATAAACAGGCTGCATTCAAAAACCTCATCAAGCTGCAGTCATTTTGTCAGGGCTCTAAAAATGTGCAGAATTTCCTTGGGTCACTGCTCTGTTTCCTGGACCATGATCTGGTGGCTCATCTATTGAGTTTTTAGACTCACAGGACAAGCTTGCAGTGTAAGCTTTGGGTCTATACATTGGTTGGACTTTCTGTTCTGTGCCTGGAGAGTCCCCAGAGCAAACGATACAGCCATGAGATAATAAGCAGATAATCATGGTCAACTGTGCTATTTTTGCATATCATCTTTCTGACTCACTGTGATGCTGGAAGACTCCTAGGTTTGTTGTCCTCCAGCGTTCCCTCCCTCCAAGGGGCAGCATAGCATCATCAATGCAGCAATGGGAGACTGTGTTGGTTCTTCAGGTGTAGGGCGCTGTGGGTATCAGATGTTTAATTTGTTTATATACTGCTGGGATTGCAGTCCTTGGTGTAGTTTTGTCCTTTCTTGGGAATTTCTGTGATTCATGAGGAGTATGGCACTGTGGCGTTGGGAAGGTGATGCGGTGTGCAGCTGGGATTGCTGTGCTTGGAGACGAGCAGGAAGAGGCAGCCACAGGATGGGCTGCCTGGGAGGGGTGCACAAACACTGCCAGTGCAGAACCAGGTGTGCTTCTCTCATGGTCTCCCAAAACCTGAGCTGGGCAAAGACTGCAGCTGGTACCTTTTGCAGCCCTAGCTGACCACTGCAAGCCTGATGGATTAGCTCCAAGCTGGGAGCATAGCAGCTGGAGCAAGAGATGCCTGTGCTGTGTTTGTTGCTGAATATACCTTGTGGCCCTTGGTTGGGACCAAGCCTGTTGTTCTGAGCTTGTGCAAACAGTAAGAAGCAGTGTTTGCCCTGAAGAGTTCCCAATGCAAACACAGGCAGACACTTTTGAATAGACAAAGTGGGAGCAGAGAAGGGCTTTAATTACAGATTTTGCTGTTGAATATTTTTACCAGGTTTCCTGAACATCTCCACCACCGGCACTGCCAACCCGAAGCATCAACAAATATGATTCTGACTTGGAAACAACTGTAATTAGGAAATGTAAACACACAGAAAAGGGAGGAGGCTATTTGCCTCTGTTTTTTGAGCCTTGAGGGAGCCTCTTCTTGAGCTTTTTCATCTGGTTACCCAGAGCAGAGGCTTGTATTAGAAAAAAAGGAAAATAATTCTCTTGACAGCAGCAGGTCATGCACTGTTTCTCAGGCCATAATACAGAGCAAACCCCTGCCTGCCACTTTGGGGCTTTTGCTGCTGTACTTTATTGCCAAGGTGTTTGGGTTTTGTTGTCACTGCCCTCTGTCGAAGAGTTGCCCTGTGGGTGCTGTTGCTGTGGTTAACTCGTGCATTTTCTCTGGGATGAGTCTTTCTTTCCAGCTACCAGTTGTAAAGCCCACGGGGGTTGCAGATGCGTCGGCTTCTGCTGGAACAGAATGTACAAAAAATAGAGTCCTCAAGGATGTGACTTTGTGTACTACCGTGGCTGATGTCAGAGGATGGAAAGGTCTTGTTTTCTCCGGAAATCTTTATTCTTAATGCGCATCCGAGAAAGAGAAAGGCAAAAAAGTGTGTTCTGCTAAACCTAAGTTAAGAAGCCTGTTCAATTTTTAAACAGTTACATAAAACCATCAAAGTCTGACAGCAGAGAGATGCAAGTTTGTGCAAAAGAGAAAAGAGGAAAAAAAAAAAAAAGAAAGCAGAAATGGAGTGTTAAAGTTAATTCCCCCAGGCTTACACCTAAAAGGGCCTTAACTCATAGATGAACTCATTCCTGATCTTTTTTCTTTTTTTTTCCTCCCCTTCCCTGACAGAGGTCTTTGTGCTGATGAACTCTTGGCTGAGCGTGGGTCGTCTTATTTCAGCACTCCGCTGCTTTTGCTAAACCAGCTGTGGGTCCAAGTGAGCATTTCTGTGCTGCCTTTGGGGAGACAAATTTGTGGACATAATGGGAGTAGGGCTCGTCTGAAATACAGACGAGCGTGCGTCTGCTCCTCCACAACCAGCTCCGTGTGAGGATCCCTGTTAGCTACCACAAATGTTAACTGAGCAATTCCTCAGCACTCCCTGACCATTTTTCTCCAGATGCTTCGCCAATAGCAAGTCAGGAGCTGAGCAGCACGTCCTTGTTAGACAACAGATCTTCTGGAAGGGCTTGTGCTGCATGATCACTCCTGTGGATAATGCATAGAGAAAGCTGTTCCAGGTCTGTATGAGTAATGTTAATCTATTTATATCTACTACCTAGATACTGGAAATCCATTATATCTGGTTCTGTCTAGACACGATCAAGGACATACTCCCATTATTTTCTGATAGCATTAATATTCAATCAAGCCATTGTCTTAAAACATATTCTGAAAGCTGTAGTTATTGAGGAAATTCATGAGGAATAAAAAGATGTTGTTCTCTGACAAAAAGAATGTCACATCCCAGAAGTACACATGGAAAGTAGCAGGCACATCTGCTGTCCTAGTGCTTTCCTCCAGCACCACTGCAGCTCTGAGCTCTCATTCCTGTGTGGCTGAATAGGCAAATGAAACTGAGAAAGGCATGTGATGTCCTACAGGTGCTGGAGGACAGCTGTGGTGAAACTGGACTAACTGCTCTTGGCTTCCTGGCCTCTGCCTATGTGACAGTCCTTTTTCTTCACTTCTTAGTGTTGTATTCAATATCAAGAACCTAGCTTTGGTTAATCGTAGTTACTTGCTTTTATCACATCTACTGCAAAGAAGATATTTAAGATTAAAATTGCTACCACATCTGTCATGAACACAGTAATTACTCCGATTAAGTCTTCAGGAAATCCTAGTTTAAGGGCACTTGATTGGTAGCTGGGAGCCCTGGTTTGCCACTCTTGGGAGTGTGGAGTGAAAGTGGGAGTTGGGATGTTTTTAGTGAATTTTGCTCACATGGGGAAGATTTTTTTGTTGGGAATGGATGTATCTTTTTTTCACGCATGGCAAGGCTTTGTTCCACAAAAGGGATCCCTAAAGAAAATATTTGGAGGGAAAAAAAGCGAGGAAAATTCTGGTTTACATAAGTCTGCCCTTTAAAAATGAGTGGAATTTGAGACTTTGGAGTGCTCTTGTGCACAGTATATACATTACACCATTTCCTTCCTATGTCTGAGAAGTGCCTGGACCTCCCCTGAGCTCAGTGCAGGCTGCAGGTGTTTACTTGAGGGTACCTGACTCATGTCGCTGTGTGTCCCACAGCACTCTCTCTGGCCTGAGAGTCTAACCAAAAAACCCACCTGTTTTCAACAGGTTCAGAGCACTAAAGTTTCTGTACTCTGTGTCCATCTGAAGAGCTACCCCTGTGTCCATGTGGCAGGGCCCCATTGGGACTGCTGGGTTTGGTAGGACTTTGCTATAGCTCTCAGTGCTGAGAATTGCACTGTGTAAAGGTATTTTTTTTGCCTTGTCACAAGTGGGAGAATCTTCCTTTCATTGTGTCTGTTAAAGAGCTGCCACATGGCATTGCTGAGGTTGTTGTGGTTCAGGGATAAGTGCTTGCTGTCATTTACAGTGCTGTGGGGTTTTTTGGGATGACAGGTGCTATATGAGTACAAGTAATTGTCACCAGAAGTATTGCAAAATATTTCTGCTCTCACAGCCTCAGGTAAAGGACTAATAATGGAGATGAGCCACAAGAGAGCTGGTTCTCGCATAACCAAATCCTGTGCTGTTTGTATGACAGACGAAACATTTGGCTTCCTTGGTCATGGCATGGTTGCTGCTTATTCCAAAGTGATGTGGCAGAGAGGGAAAGAAACAGTTGCAATTGCTCTGCTCAGCACTGGTGCAGTAGAAGCTGATGATGACTTCAGCTAGGTGTTGTCTGAATGGAGAAAACAGGCAGACTGACCTGCTTTGGTGCATCCCTCCCGCTGGCACTCTGAATCTCTCAGGGACTGCAGAAGGCTTTTGCTAATGAGCAGCACAGGAGTTTTGATGAAACAGCCATCAAAGGTCAAAGTCTGATAAGCCAGTGACATAATGTGCACACAGTGTCTTCTGCTGTCTGCCTGGTCCAGGATGCAACACCTTTCCCATAGGATGGTGAAACACTAATTTCCTCACTAGTGAGGACACTCAGAAGTGACCTTTCATTTTTAAGCTGAGGTATGTAAGCTGGACTTGGTAGGAACTTTAAAGAAGGGTGTGAGAAAGCCTTGCCAGTGTGCAAGCAGCCAGCAAAGTGATGCTTTTCAACTTAGCAGTCCTTCCCAGTATCCCTCAACCTCAACTGCAGACAGCATTTTGTTTGCCCTTGTTGGTCTTGATGTTTCTATCTACCTTTCTTAGCCTGAACCCAGTTTTATGTTGGGTCTGAGCAGCACTCCCGGAGTCTGACCCTTCTGCCTGATCCAAGCCTCCCACTGCTAGGGCTGGACCCTGGTTTCTGGGTGAAGCATTGCAGCTTGTCAGGTGAGCTATCTTTGCTTTGGATATGAGAAACCTGGCACAGCTCCACTTTGTTCCTGAGGTTTCAAAGTAGCACACCCAAAATAGGAACACCACACAGGACAGTCTCCGTTAAGAACTGCTTCCAACAGGCAGCTCTCATCTTGGGTTGTGTGTCTAAGGATTCAGTATGGTTTAGTTATACTGGGAGATCGCTGCTGTGGGCTCAGTGCTCAGCCTTGTCGTGGTGCCATAGCAAGGGGCTCAGACACCTTGCGTGCTGCTGGGAGGAGGTTTTCCCTGTTAAGAGGCAGGAATTGCTGTTTCTCTACTCGCACCTGTGAGGCAAGGAAGGCAGCACAGCCAGGAAGAAGCATGCTGTGATCCCCAGCAGGTAGATGGCCCCATGGGGCTGTGGCACATCAGCGTAACTGAGAGCAGTCCAAAGAATTTCTCTTGTGAATTAGACTGACTTGCAATGGCTTCTCAGGGATAGAGAAGAGCCTTTCCCTGTGGTGGATTTGAGCTGTGCCAGGATCTGAGGGGGCTCCCAGCTGCTTCAGGAGTGGGAGATGGCAGCGTATTAGAACCTCTGCTGTGCTCAGCAGTGGAAGGACAAATTGAAAGTCCCAGTGGGACCGGTCTCCCACAGTTCACCTGTTTCTGAGATTTTTAACTCTGTCTGGCTTACAGGCAGCGTGGGTCCCTCAATCCTCTTTGCCTTTTTAGATGCTGTTCTGAAAGCCAAGTTAGCTTTGTGATTCCTGTGTGGTTCCAGAGCTGAATTTTTGTTTTAATTGGTCTATTTGTCTAATTAGACCAGACTAATTAGTCACTAGTTTGTGGAGCATCTAGGAAGAGTGGTTATCTCTGCTTCTCTGGGCTGTGTCTCCAGCTCCCAGGCCCTGGCTAGACCTGCTGTGGTTCTGCCACGCGCTCTTCTGCCTTCTTTGAAATGCTCTCTGAATTCTGCCTCTGTACTGTTCTCTTCCTTTCCATCTGTTTCCTCTTTTCCATTAAAAATGAAAATGGGGAAGAAAAATCCTTCATGGCCTAAAGGGGTTCCCCGGTCTCTGGTAATTGTCAAAGTGTCAGCAGTTGCAGGAAAGATCTAAATAAAATCCCTTGTCCTGCCTTCCTAGCATGGCTCAGCTCATCTGTTTTGTCACCTGAACTCACCAGCATCCATCAGTCAGAGGATACAGATTTGCATAATTAGTGTTTTTCACGTACCTTCTGAAATGCAGAAGGGGAAGGTACTCGTATACATCTCTTATCTAATGAGGTGCTGACAAAGACGTATCCATGGAGACATCCATTATAAGGCACTGTTCTGAAACTGGTTCTTTCCAATGCCTGTTAAAATGCCAAAGGGTTTTCTTAAGCATAATTTATACTATTTCTTTGCTACATTCCTAAATAAAAATAGTTATGCCTGAATATGATGAGAACCATTAGTTTAAAAAAAAAACAAGTTTTGCAGGCTCTTGTTAAGGATAAGGTGGAAGAGTGAAGTGAAAGAAAGAAAGGTGCAGTGTGTTTTGTTTTGTTTTGCTTTTCCTTAAGGTATTCTGACTGTTTTGACACTGAGAACTGCTGCTTGGATGCTGGTACAGAAAGCTGGAGCCTGCCTGGCCCGAGGTGCTGAGCATCACCGACCTCTGGGACATCCCCAGCATCTAGAAACTCGCTTTGTCTGGGCGCCTTAGCAGTCATGGAAATTTTTCCCTGAGAAGGGGATGCCTAAATGTCTACAAGAGGCTTCCATGAGCTCTTCCCCAGGGCATGGCATGGTGCAGTACAGCTGTGTGCTGGCTGCAGTCACTGGCTCATGGGCTTTGCTGGCCTATGAGAAATGACAGACAGAGTTCAGGTGAAGAGGGGGTAATCCTCTTGTGTTGTCCATATCTCCCTATCAGTCTTAGTTGGGCACTTCATTCTGGGGCTTTTGGAGACAGGTGATAATGGCAGTGTTGCAGTTTCTTTCAAAATGTCCTCTCTATCCTCCCCTCTCTGCTATTGCTCCAATCGCAGCACTTTGCACTTTCACAACCCACCTCTTCAAGTCCTGAAGAAGGTGGTTGGAGGAAATGAGGCCTTCCTAATGCAGGAGCTGCCGGGGTCAAGCTGCCCATCACACTGCTCTACACGGGCTGTGGTTTTCCTGCTGCAAGCCTTGAGTTCATACCTTCATCTGCCCAGCATTTGTCCATAACCATTATCTCTTGTTACAGCAGTGTAACAAGAAAAAAGGAAGATGACTCTAACTATACCCTTTTTCTTTGCCTTTCCTCTTTTCTTGCCATTGCATGGTGAAAACATGAGTTCTACAGAATCCAGTATATCTGACCTGATTATTTACAGCTTGAAACTGTTGGGATTTATTTTTGAGCTCAGCTAATGGGTTATTTTTTGTTGGAGCTGTATAATGGATAGGAGAAACTACAAGACACTAGAAACCAGGCTGAAGTAATGATTAAGGTATATGCACACTCCTTCCCTGATCTATTCCTGTATCCACATGGATACCCTCAGCCCTATGTTCATTAAAAAATAAATATCAATCTCTAAAGCAGGAGGATTCTCCCAAAGGGAAGTCTTACCATAGTTTAAACTGCTGACATTTACAATTCACACTGTGTTGGTTAGTCATGTAAGTCATCTAATTAGAGAGCACGCTCTTGTGACATGGTTTGAAGGCTTTGGCACAGGGTTAGGAGGCTAGAGACTTGCTGCTGGCTACGTGGGCAAGGCAGAGGCAATCCCATCATCACTCTGCACCCTGCCTTCTGTCTCGCTGCTGCAGAATTCCCTGTGCCCTCAGATCTGCTGAAAGTAGCGGTTGAAAGTTTTCAGCAGGGATGTAAAGAAGGTGGGATTGATTGCTCATCACAGAGTTGCAGCATCTTAGAATTTGCAAATTCTGTGCTGGTTTGCAGAGAAGAAAGAGCCTCTTCTGCTTGCATTTGAAGTGAAGTAAGGTTCTTCGCTTAGATGTTCAGAACACCACTCGATAAGCTGATTTGGAATTAGTCTCATCTTACAGAGAAGTTGAAGCCTAAAACTTTGTCCTTCTCTGCTATCTAGGTGTTGTCTGTCTAGTGATCTTTGGGATTGCTGGGCAGCCCTCAGGCTGTGGAAACCTGCTGAGCCCTAACAACAGAGCAACAGGCATCTGGGATGTATTAGTTAAAGCAGTGGTTTCTGAGCTGTGCTCCATGTGCTGCTCTGAATGAGTCTCTAAAGAATAACCTAGAGAAGTGAGTCTAATAACTGACAGCTTAAATTCATCTTTGAGTGATCTATTACCCTTTGCTGTTCTCCCTAGAAATTTGTTAGTGCTCTACAAGCCAACTTGACTGGATACCACCAGGTTAGGTGCTGTAAGTGACCTGACTGCTCAGGCATGGCCATTATGGAGCACTCCATCAGCTCTAACGATCTGGACAAAATTAAATGAGCAGCAGCACTCCTCTGGCAGTATTGAGCTTTGGGGAGAATTTCACCAGGATCAGGGAAGAGACAACTCCAGCACCTTCTCTGGGGAGTGGTGAATAAAGCGCTTAGGGTGACTGCAAAGGTCTGTTCAGACTGAGAGGGCCTGGATATGGAATCCTGGATTCCTGGATATGGAATTAGTATCTGAACCAGTATATTTTTAATTGTATCAAAGAGGAGGAAAGAAAGGGACATGGCTGTTCAGGAAAAGCAAAAAAGATCTGAGCATCTCGAGGCATTTGAAAGGAACTGGCTTCTCTTTTCTGACAGTTGTCTTTTAACACGTACTGGAAACATCAGTTTCTGTTATCTGAGCTCTCTGAATATTCAAGTTGCCGTGGATAATGCAAACTGGAGGAGAAAAACAAAAATACGAAAACAACACCTTTGTGCCAGCAGCTCTCAGGCTGACATCAGCGTTTAGCTGACACTTTGTTTGGATACTAGGAAGGGGCTGCAAGGGGAGGGAGGAGGGCTGGCGAAGCCTGGTTGGTGCTGAGCAGGAATTATGAAAGCTCAGAAGAACTGCAGTCTCCCAGATCTGTAAATACTCTGATACGAATCTCGATGGGGAGCTCCCTCTGTGCAAAAAAAAAAAAAAAAAAAAAGTCTTCCCCACTGCCACCTCTGTTCTGCTTGTTCCCTATCCTGCCCCTGCAGATGCTGTGGCTGCAAGGCCTTTGATGTGCAGATACGGTGACGCAAGTTTTGTTCCCTAAGAGCCCAGATAGTTTTGGAATAGTGTGAATATTCAGAGCTCTGATTTGTGCGCAGTATTGCAAAGGCACAGGGAGGAGAGAGCAGCGGAGGGCGTTGGAGCAGGCAGGAGGAATCGGGTTTGTGTGTTTGAGGGAAAGCAGCACAGTGTCACTGGAAGGATCCCTTTAGGTGAGCCCCTTGCTGCTCTTTCTGCCCCTAGGTTCTCTGGCTATAGTTCTTTAGGGTCATGGAGAAGAGATGTTTAGTGGTGGTTTCCCCATCCCAGCAGCACAGCCAGACTGAGCCAGTCCTCACCACCTACCCCCAAATTATAACATTGGTGGGACAAACTGCATCCTTGTTTTGAACAGAAATAAAAGGAGTGTATGTGCTTTGGGCTCTTTTTCAGTAAACTGGCCATTGAGCTGGAGCTGTTGGGTTGCATTTGGCATGGATCTCTCAGTCCTTTATCCCTCTGCCTCCAGTTTTGCTTGTGTTGGTGTGTGCTGGTTGCCAGTGCATGACACAAGGCAGCTGCTGGTTAGCAGTAAATGAATCTGTGACTTCTAGGTGATCTGTGACTGGAGGTGGGCTTCAAAGCCCTTAAAACCTGGAGATCCATGATCATTTGAGTGCTGGCAGACATCCACTGGGAGCCCCTAGTGCCAGCAAAGGGCTTGAGCAACCACAGTGAGGTCACAATATTGAGACAGAGAGTTACTGAGCATCTGTGGTTTTGCTTGAGGCCCAGTTATGTTTATTATTAGTCAGAGAAATGTGTCAGGGCTAGGTGTAATAACATGATATCTTGCACTGGAAAGAGAACCCATTGTTTTCTTGCAGATCTGGTTGTAGAAGTGTAAGATGTCAGATTTTCAGATCCTGAACATTACCTCTTTTCTGACCTTGTTGCTCCCAAAGGACTGTCAGTGGCATGGGCTGTGCGAATGCTCTTTGCCCAGGTCTCATGGAGCAAGCAGCTCATCTCTGAGGAACTCCAGTGGTAGAGGCAAGGGATCTTCCTGCACTTCTCTGCTCCGCTCTCAGATAACATCTGTCTCTCATCAGCTAAGCAGTGTAGAATTGGGTTTTTAACATTTGTGGCTAATAGTAATTTATAACCTGTTTTCTCTCTCCTGGCAGCATGCTTTTGTTTCTGATTTGGAAATTATGCTAATAATATCTCAGAATCTCAGGTAATTTAAGGAATCTGTATGTGAGTATATGCCTGGTGGGAATATACACTAGGTAGTTTCTCACATAAAGAAGGTTAAAGGCCTTTGTGAAAGCTGCAAATTTTCTTTGCCTTCAAAACAGGCTTCTAATCCAAAAATAGCCGCAAGCTGGTAGCTTGGCTTCTCCCTGTTTATTAGCAGCAGATGCTGCTAATAGATGCAGAGGGTTGTCTGGAGGAGCAGTGTGTGCACAGGGCACCAGGGTACCTAGCTGGTTGCTGATCCAAAACAGACTGTCATCAAAGGATTGGATTTACATGTTCCTTGCAGAATTTCTATGCCTGCTCCCATTGCAAGGCAAATAATGGGCTGTCACTGCCATATTTGCTCTCAGCTGTCCAAATCAGTAAGGAAAAATTATATCTCAAGAAGCCATTTTCTTCTGTAACAGCTATTAGCTTTTATATCCGTGGGGGCAGACTTTCCCAGTCTTCATGTGGTGATTATGCAGAAATTGGGGCAGGAACCAGCTTTTGAGTTTTGGGACCCATCTGGGAGAATCTGCGTGCTTCTTTTACAGAATTGTGCTGTTTGCAGAAATAAAAAGAAGAGCAAAATCAAGCTGCCGTTCATGTGACAAATTTGCCCTTCCCCATATGTCAAGGTCTGTCTGCCATAACCTCTCTGTTCTTCTTACTACTGATGTCAGGACTGCATCACATAGCTGAGAGCTCTGAGTAAACTAATGCCAAGGCATTGAAAGCTGCTTCTGTGACTGCTGGTATTTTCTTGTGAGGTGACATCCCCATTCTGCTCTGGGTTGTTGCCTTCCTCGGTTGCTTTTGGGTGAATGAGAAGCAGCTGAGGTCCCCTGAGGACCTTTGGAAATTTAGTCTATGCTGTCCCTAAGTCCACCTTGCTTGCAGCGCTGTCAGCACTTATGTTTTACTGCCTTTCTTTTGTGCTGTGTGAATGAATGCAGACCTTCCCCTCGTAGTATGCTGTGTATGCATGTGTGTAAGGTAGGACAGAGTGTGTCCACCTTCAGGCTGGGTTAGCGCTCTGCAATGGGATGGATCATGCCCTGGCCCAAGATGTGCAGCCCCCAGAGCACAGCTTTGCATGGAGATTTGCACAGTAGTCACTGAAGTGCTTCTAAAAATTCAGCTCAGCCCTTGCCATCATCCACTGGGGAGGATTGCTTTTCATCCCAGCAATGCTGGGTTTGGTAGGTTGGGTCTTGGCTCGTGAAGCACTGGGAGGATGCAACTTGATGGGACTTGAGGGTGTTGCTGAGCAGACCATGCTCTGGGTGTGTTAGAGCCCACTGCACACGTGGTCTGGGTCTGTATCTGGGGACTGTCAGAACCTTCCCCTGGGCAAAATGCAAGTGATACTGTTGTGAAGGCTACAGGATATGGAGTGGTTCCCTGTCAGCTATCCATCGCCCTGTCACTTGTTGGATGTTCTTTGCT
Organism: Pavo muticus; assembly: GCA_016647715.1. Taxonomy (NCBI): domain Eukaryota; kingdom Metazoa; phylum Chordata; class Aves; order Galliformes; family Phasianidae; genus Pavo; species Pavo muticus. The sequence continues at coordinate 643,830 of JACDJE010000147.1, read as the reverse complement.
TAATGACTGTCTAGCACTGCTAACCCCAGCCAGAGCTCCTGTTTCGGCAAACAGCAATTCCTCACGCACCCTCATGTGGTTCCTGGAAAACTTCTTTGTGTCTGTGGGCCGTGATTGTTCTTTTTTCCATTTCCTCTAGCTCCCTATTTTTTTTTTTAGCATATAAAACAAAACAAAATACTCTGCTAAATTCCTGTAATTATAGTCATCCACACACATTCACGATAGGCTTAATAAGGCAACAACATGTCAAGCCTTTGTTTCTGGGAGGGGGAGGGGAGTCTTTTGGTACTTCAGTACAGTTTGACTGTTTGTGTATAATTTGCAAGCCATTAAACCCAGGCCTGTTGGTGGCCCAAAAAGGCAGAATGCAGTCATGAAAAAGGAAACAAATTATGCAGTTCCCCACTGTTATCCAACCCACAGAAAGCAAGACATCCCGGAGGAACTTTGACTCATGGCTTTTGATGCACTAACTTGGTTTTAGTAGGGCTTTAGCAAGGCAGGAATGAACCCATTTTTTCACTTCCATTTGTTGCAGGGTTGGGTCTTTGTCACCTGGTTATAGGGTGACCAAAGTGTGTACAATTAACCATCAGGTAACTTAGCATCTAAAAAAATCGGGGTTATTCAGAAGCAAGTATTTTATTTGAAAGAGAATGGGAATATCAGTGCTCAAAAAGGGTAAAATTCATTTGGTCTTAGGGAAGCCATGCTTGGGAATGAGGAAAAGGGGATGGTAGGAGCATGAACACATGTGGGGAACACACCCTGCTTGTGTGGAGCTGATGCTGGGGCTCAGAGTCCCCCTCCAGCTCTGTGTGAGCTGCTGCAATTTGGGCCAGAGCCACCTTTGTTTCTTTGGGTACCTCCCATCAGCAAGTTGTATGTTTAGTTCTCTAAGACACCTCAGGCTTTTACAGGGATGGATTTTGTGGGAGTGCAAAGTGTATCATGTTACTGTTCACCCTGGGCATGCAATGATGTATGGTCTTTAATAAAGCAGATGGGAAGAACTGCTTGAGCTGCCCAGGGGTTCTTCCTTATTGACTTATTGAGTATATTGCAGAAGGCCCTAGCCTAGCAGTGTGGCCACCTGGAGCTGATGGGCATTTAATCCCACCCCCCTCTGACGGCTGGATGTCAGCAGTGACACGAGGGTTTCATTCACGTCTTCTATCAGGTGACAAGAAAAGGCAGAGGCTATTGAGGATAGCAGCAGACAGGCTGGAGCAATAAAACCTCTTCTGTGGCTGCTGCAGACAGTCTATTTTATCACCTTTGTTCTCTTTTTAGCCACCTAACTATTCCTGGAAGAGCTAATATTAGCTCCCCCCTATTTCCTAGAAGCTGGAAAAACAAAAATCCAATTGAATGTCCCCATTTCCAGGTGAGGTGATGACTGGGTCTGTACAGTTGGCTCTGAAATCCCCAGCGTGCACTCCTATCACCAGCCCTTGGTGTGGGGAGGCATGGGAATAGGTGGATGGTGTTATGGAAGTGACAGCATTACAAATTACAAATACAAAGCAATGTATTTAAACTTAGCAACAGTCTGTTTGGAGTCATTTTCTGTGCTTTACCTGAGCGTGATATAGATAGTCATGGAGCATGATTTCTCCTTTTCTCTGCTAAAAGGCAGGTCCTGAAATGGTTTCAACAGATGCTTGATTCTAAAAAATGGAATTTCAGCAGAATATTTGTCCAGGGTTAACAGTGTGTCTTGTTACTAATGCTTTGCCTCTGCATTGTGTTCAGGATGCTCAAGGCTAGATGAGAGACAGGCACGAGTGTACAAATGCATTGCAGAGGTTTGTGTTTATTCCCTGAGCGACATGTGCAGCAGTGCAGCCCCGATAGCTGCACAGTCCTTCAAAGTGCTGCTGCAGCTCTGCCAGGGACCTGGCAGACAGCGTGCTTCTTCATTTAGCAGCACCAGGTTGGGGGGGGAGGAAGGGAAGAGAAAAAAGACAACAAAAAACCCACGCAACCGTTTATCTGGTAATTTCACCAGTGAGACGTAGGTCAAGGTAAACTCTCAGAGCTGTGACGTGGTGCAGGTAGAGATAGTTAGAGACCTACTCTATCTAGACTGTCACAAGTCCACTGGACCAGATGGGATCCACCTGATGGAGCTGGTGGAGGTGATTGCCAAGCTCCTTTCCATCATCTGTTAGCATTCCTGGTCAACCGGGGAGGTCCCAGAGGGCTGGAGGACTGCCAGTATGACTCTCATCTACAAGAAGGGTCGTAAGGAGGATCTGTAGAACTGCAGACCTGATGTCAGTGCAAGGGAAGGTTATGGAACAGATTATTTTGAGGGAGATCACGCGGCATGTGTGAAACAACCAGGGAATTAGACCCAGCCAGCATGGGTTCATGAAAGGCAGGTCCTGCGTGACAAATGTCCTCCCTTTCTGTGACCGGGTGACCAGCTTGGTAGATGAGGGAAAGGAAGTTGATGTAGTCTACTTAGACTTGGGCAAAGCCTTTGACACTGCCTTACACAGTATTCTGCAGAAGCTGGCAGCCTCTGGCTTGAATACATACGCTCTTCACTGGGTAAAAAACTGGCTGGAGGGACAGGCCCAGAGAGTGGTGGTGAATAGAATTAAATCCAGCTGGCAATCAATCACAAGTAGTGTTTGCCAGGAGTTGGTATTGGGGCCCATCCTGTTTAATATCTATATTGATACCCTGGATGTGGAGACTGAGTGGACCTTCAGACAATCTGAGTTTGCAGATGATACCAATTTGGAAGGAAGTGTCGATCTGCCTGGGGGGTAGGAAGGCTCTACAGAGGTATCTGGACAGGCTGGATTGCTGGGCTGAGGCCAATGGGGTGAAGTTCAACAAGACCAAGTGCCGGGTCATGAACGTTGGCCACAACAACCTCAGGCAATGCTACAGGCTTGGGGCAATGGCTGGAAGACTGTGCAGAGGAAAAGGAGCTGGGGATGTTGGTTGATGCTCAGCTGAACATGAGCTACTAATGTGCCAAGAAGGCCAATGGCATCCTGGCTTATATCAGAAATAGTGCAGACAGCAGGAGCAGGGAGGTGATCATTACCCTGTACTCAGCTCTGGTGTGGGCAGAAGGCTGTGAGCGCTGTGTTCAGTTTGGGGCCCCTCATTACAAGAAAGACATAAAGGTTGTGGAGCATGTTCAGAGAAGAGCAACAATGCTGGTGAGGGGACTGGAGAGCGAATTTTATGAGGAGTGGCTGAGGGATCAGAGAGAAGCATCAGGGAGGGGATGGAGATAGGCAAGGTGTGTTCCCTCACCCAGGCTGGGGATAAGGTCAGTAAGGAAAGGATATTTTGGGCTGTTACTTCTTTGCTGATGGATGATGAGTGATTGAATATTTCAGTAACTGCCACCATTTTGTGAAGAGATGTCAACCCCAAAGGGCCTGTAATAGCCATCTCCCCTCCAGCGGTGTCCAATGCTGCTGTCTTGGGACACCTGGAAGGAAGGCTTGGTCTTGTAGCAGATGCATGAATGAAATGTGAGTGGCAGTCAAGACCAGAGTTTTTCATTAAAAAGCCTTTTCTAAGGGGCTTGCTGATGGCAACCATCTTGAAAACCTGTGTGGCATCACTTGGAGAGAAGTTGGTGTTGGAGTGGCTGAGGCACTGCAAGAGATTCTATAAGATGCTGTTAAATCAGCTAAATAATTGAAACTAATATATTAAAAAAAAAAAAAAAGACAAATTCAGTGTTTAAAAATTAAACATTTTGATGAAATATTAAACGCTAATTATTTTATTGCACTTGTGCTGGTATCAGTTCTCTTGATGTTAGCAATATATCAGTAATTGAAGTGCATTGTCAGCATTAGTGTTACATTAACAACTACACAGGCCCCAGACCCCAAGTGCTCAAAAGTATGTGTTTGATTTTACGTGCTGAGTACTCTGAAGTTTGCTTTAGCGGATTGGTCATGATGCTGTGTATACCAACACCGTCCAGCTAAATGCCACACAACTTTTGGCTGTGTGAGAGAGGCCTGTGCTCTTGTTCCAGGCCACTGTAATTTAAATAGCAGACACAGGGGGATCAGCCTAACCAATACATGAGAGATTAAACGAAAAGCAAAACGAGAGCACGTGAGTGTATGTGGAAAGTATTTTGATTTTCATGTTTTGTGAGTCAATTTAACTTCTGGTCAATCAGTTGAATTCATTATTTGATTTTTTAAAAAAAAAGGACACTGAGCAGTGAGCAGCAGAGGAAAATGCCTGCAGGTGTTCCTTCATTTACCTGCTTCTATTTTTTGTGCAAGAATATGTTGGTGCCTTGATTTTTCAGGAGATGGCTGGTAGCATTATGCATGGATGAAGTGTGCATATGCTACCCTCCAGGGGCCTGATGCTGTAAACCCTTCATCCCTTACTTCTTCACCCTGAACAGTGTGGTGTCCTACACATGTGTAACCATTGAAGGAGTGGGAGACTCTGCAAACTTTAGAGAACCACTCTGCCTCCTGTTGCATGCTGTGGGAGATTTGCTGATGTTTGTTGGCTGGAGACCTCTTCCTCAGGCATATATATCTTACTCAGAGAGCTGCTGTTTGCTGCCGCTGCTCTGGGTGCTCAGGGTTCACCTTTCAGCAGTGCAGGTCTTTAGAAACCACTGACAACATCTGGAAAAAATGATTTGAGGAAGAGAAAGATGTGATACCTCTTAGAGCCCCGTTGATTTGATGTTAACGTGGTGGTTTTACAATGTGGAATTCTCCTTCAGGGGATGTCTGACACACACAGAAAAATGCCAGATAGCCTTTCTTGTCCTCCTTGTGCTCACCTGATAACTAAATCACGGGTTGCTGTTGCTTCAAAATTTCATAGGTGTTCATCATATTGACATGGCCCTTCAGGCGGAGCTTGGCCTACATTGGGCTTTCTGGAATAGAAGGATATTGTGGCTGCTATTAAATGAAATTACTTCTATAAAAAGTGGAAGGTGATTTTAAAGGCATTTTAAAAATGCCATCCTGGGGATGCTTCCTATGTTACACCAGGTGTGAAGGGACTCCTCTCATTAACGCTTAATGTTTTTCAGTTACCATTTGAACTGGAGAGATTTTGGCACTTGGGGGCATGTGTCCTGCTGTTTCACCATCTCAGAGGCATTCAGGCAGCTTTATTTGTTCTTCTTTTCTTCCCACAGTATCAGTTCATAAAAATGTTCTGGTGTGCAGTTCCAAATGAGGTTTCCAATGCAGATGGGATGCACATGAATACACATCTGGGAATAAGAACGAGAGCCTTGCTGAAGGAGTATGTGTTGGCTTGTTAGAATGTGCCTTGCTAAAGAGAACAGCGTCTCTTCTTTCTGAAGGAGCAGCTCAAGAAGACAGATGAGAGTGGGAGAAGCAGTGAGAGCCCATGGATGATCTGGGATTCCCAAAGCTTGGCTCAGAGTCTGGAACTCATGTGGTGGAACGCATTTTCACTCTGAAAGTGCTTCTGTGAAGAATGAAGCTTGACACTAAATGTTCAGGCTTTGCTGAAAGGCTGTGTAGAGGGAGCAAGGGGTCTGGGTGAGGAGTTGGAGCCTGGTATTTCCAATGTGCCCTCTAAAGTAAAGCAAAACAGCAGCTTCCAGCTTGTTGTAGCATGATTGCTGCAGCTTGGGCAGAGTGGGAATGGGGTATGTTGATCAAACTCTGCTAAAGAAAAACACGTTTCTGAAAGAGTAAAGGAATAGCAATTTATTTCTCGGAAAGTTCAGTGAGGGTGTTGGGGGCAGGACAGATGGCTCAGGGGGCTCACACTGAGAAACAAGTTCGTTCTTCATTGCTGTCTGCCCGGCCCAGCTTGCTAGTACGGGGAAAACCTTTCCCAGCAGGGAACTGCATCTTTTTGTCAACTCTTCCTTGATGGGGAGTGTGTCCCCTGTCCGAGTGCCCAGGTATGGACATCTGTGAGCAGATGTTACTAAAAGAGCTGCGGGGGCTCAGATGTTCCCATCTTCATGGCCAAGAACACTACTCATGTCAGTGAGGAGCTGGGTGATCTCCTACCTTGGGGCAGAAGTTGACCTGTCTCTGTGGTGATTTCAGGGGGGTGACGAACAGACTGATGCCTTCCTTTTAGGGAGGTGGTCTCTCTGAGTCACAAATAATGAGTGGTACAGTGAGGCTTTTGTTGCCTGTTTTGGAGCCCTACTAGTTATTAACCTAGTGTCTATACCCAACTCTGACTTCACCAATAACTTTTGAAAGTTGAAAAAATTAGCAGACCCAATAGAAGACCTTTCAGGGAGAAGCAATATAATGTACTGGAAGACTTTGTATGCAACATAATCAATGTAGTGGGCTGTACAAACATACCAGCTATGGCTTTGCAGCAAGCTTTGTGTACGTTGACTTTTCAGGGTTCAGTAGTCTTCCTAAGCTTGAGACAACACTAAGCTCCTTGAGGGAACAAGTAAAACAAGTGGACAAAATGTAAGTATTTCCTCAAGGATTAATTGTTCTGTTGTTCCCACCAGCATGCTCACACAGCTTGTCCTGTTGTTGTGTTCTGGAGAGATTTGAAGGTATTGCCAAAACCTGTATGCTTTCCAGGCATAGCTCACATGAGGAGCTGCCTCTTGGTGAGGAAAACTGCAGGGCTGGTAAAATTTGCTGCACTTTGTTGTTCTCAGTCTGATGTGCTGACATCCTCCTGATGGGGGAAAGGTTTTGAATTAAGATGTTTGTAGCAAGTAGTCCAATAGGACGTTTTCACGTTTATGTTCTACTGCTAATTCATCATTGCAGCACAGCTGTGATGGACCAATGTACTGCCAGGCCTGTGCTGAATGGTTAAGGGCTGCCTGAATATTTTCCATTGAAATTGTGGTTTTTCATCAGAAAACTAAATTTACAACCAGTTTTTGTATTTCGTTGTCTGTCTGGAAGGTTTTTCCTCCTTTCTAAGGATGTAGCCTCCAATAAGAAATCAGAAAGTTTTACTACTCTGAGCTGTAATCTTTGTCGACTCGGAGCTTTCAGGTTTTAGCTGAAACTGAAAAGTTTCTTCAGAAGGCTTGTTTAAAAAAATAAAATCAAAACCCCTGCACTACGAAGTGTGTTTTAATATCTGCAAGCATTTTGTACAGAAGCCACAATTTTCTGATCAGCTCCATGATGGCTGTGGTACATTGTGCACCTGAGTGTTCTTTGCTTTGGGGTTTAATCTCTTGTACAGTGTTCCTGTGGGCTGCCAAATAATGGCTGCCTCCAACAGCGAGCTCTGTTCCAGTGAAAGGGAAAGCAAATATGGTATATAATTCTTGCAAATGAGTGTAAAATGATTTGAGGTCTTAGGATATATGGCATTAAGAGTGTTACAATAAGAGTGAACATTTAAGAGCCACTAGAGCTCACTTGATCTGTTTTATGTAGGCTTGAAGTCAATGAGAGCGGGGAGTGCTTGGTGTGTTACCGAAGTTGGCCCCACCTGGGATGGGGACCAGAACTGTTATTAGGTGTTAAAAATAGCATTGAAATACCAGAAACTTAGAGAAGAAAAAGAAAACATAAAAACTCTGGGAGAAAAAACCAAGATGACTATAATGATCCATTTTTCCTTTTCATGTAGTTTCCATATCTACCAGGGCCAAAACGGTACTGGGAGGTTTACGCAGCATCAGAAAATAGAGCCTGAGTATCAAGTGAAAAATGAAAGAATGCAAGCTATGAATGGAAGCAGAGAAATGGAGCAGATATACTGCAGTGCCTGAATGTGTCACATCCAGGCTGGCTATTCTGAGTGTGATACATACGGGGCAAGAAGTGCTTATTCCTTTTTTTGTTCTTGTGGAACTACTTCATTTTTGAAAGAGGTTTCCCATAGCTTATAACCTTAAAGTTGGAGGGGAAAAAATCTAGATTTCTACTGGGGACTTTGGAAAAAAGATAAGACTTCTGGTGGATGATCAGTGCTGAGTCCTTCCTGGAAATGCGGCTTTCCTGTTGACAAAATTCCCAGCAGAACACTGCTGTGGTTTCCATCCAGAACTGAAGGTATCAACATAAAATAATTAACAAGGAGATTCTCTAATGAGCAGCAGCTTGGGGAATTCTTGCTAAAAAGCAGTTTTTATTTGTTTTCTCATGAAGTTGTTCCAGCTCAAAGAACTCAGGAAATAGTTTGGAAGAAATGAAACCAAATAAATTTGGGTATTGGTTACAGTTGCTGGTGTACTCTGAATGTGGCCGAATGTGGTCTACTTTATTTTGCATCGGGAAGGCTTAACTCACTCTCTCCTCTTTGGATTTAAATATATATATACACATCCTTGCAGAAGATAACTTCTTTTTGTCTAGCATGAAGTCACATCACTTGGTCATGGGGAATGGTTAACAGATTTTATGTTGGCATTCTGCCTTTGCTGGTTCTTATGAGAACAAGTGTGTTGTTGTTTTGAAGGGAACAGAGAAATAAAAATCAGAGTCGTTCTGTGTACTTAGTCCAAGAAAAGATCGAATGTCTCTCGTATCCCTTAGCTAACAGTACCTCCAGCAACACAGGCTTTTGGAGAATGCCTTTTCTGGGACTGCAGCATGTACATGAGCTGTGTTTAAGCCAGCTGTGTGATGGGCATTTCCGTGTATCAGCTTCTCACTGGTGCACCTCCACTTCCCGGCTGGTGAGTTTGAGCCATCTCTGTCACAGACAACTTTTAAATACAGTTAGTCCCAAAGAAGATAGGAAAATCTTGCAGAACCTACTTGCCTGCTCTGACTTCGTGTGTAGTATTGCTCCTCTGGCTGATGTTTGTGATGTACAACCAGCGTAACCAAGGTTACCCAGCTGCCCTGAGAAACAGGAAATGAGCTACTGTGTAGCATGGGCATGGTACTTTGGAAAAAGAAATCGGTCAAGCAGTTACGTGGTCCCTAACGTGAGAATCATCTGTGGCTGTTTGCCAGCATTAAGCATCTCTCAGGCACGCTGTTACTTTCTTCACTTGTTTTGCTGAGTGCTGGTCTGCAGGTGGGATGTTCCGCCCAAGCTGTGGCTACATTTCAAAGCTGAAGGAAATTCTGTATGTTTGTGTCCTTGCAATGAAAAGACTGAGATATGAATGTTAGGAAGTCATTGGAGGTGCGGAGGCCCTCCCCATTCATCCTGTTTGTGAATGACAGGGGATCCGCATGTGTGCTTTGCAGGAGGCTTAATCAAAATGCAGGAGGCAAAGCTGGCATCCAAGCATTGCCATCCACTGACGATATCTGCATTAAGTATTTATGTACCCAAAATTGCGCATGGGTCATGCTTATCCAGATGCTAAGTGGGATAATGGCAGAGCTCTGAGTTTATTAATAGAACACAGCAGCCAACATATGGCTATGCAGAGGAAGCAGAGTAAAACATAAGGCACACATTTCTTTTCAAGAATGTGCATTTCATACCTTTTCACTCTACTCAGGAATATTTTTGGGATGCCTCTGCACTAAGTGTGCATTCTCCTAAAGGATATTTTTGTTTCCACAACACGACCTGATTAAGAAAATGTATTTTATAAACAATCCTGTATATTTCAAATACACCTCTTTCAAAAAAGGAAAAAAAAAACCACAACAAAACCAAAGCAAATAAACAACAAAACCCCACCAAGATCCATGTGGTAAACTACGAAGGGACTGCTTGGCTCAGCATGCTTAAGAGGTGTTTTCTAGCTTCATTTATAGCCTCCATTCCCTCGTGATTGAATTGTCCTGCACATTTCATGTATTTCAAATGCCATCATAGATTCTGTCTGGCAGAGAGTTTAAGCAAGCAGGGGACATGTGCCCAGCATTTATTTTAGCACTGCACCTTTTGATTCTATCTCATTTTTCATGGCTGAGATTTTGAAGAGTCTCAGTGATTGTCTTTTGCTGCCTGAGTCAGTGTATCTGCTGGATGTGTTTCCAGAAGCATTAGATTTGGGGAGAAATTTGGAAAGATCATCTTGTAATCTTACTTGGCTCGTGCAAGTAATCTTGTATACTTCTTTCTTGAGGGACCTGTATGCATATCTTTATTTTGTGAAAATCTAGGGTAAAACACAGAAATCTGCTATTCTTCTAGATGGAATATATGAGAATTTTCAAAGGCTGCCTGTCTAACGTATTTTTTGTGCCATGTTCTAAACACTGCTAAAATCCCTGGTTCACAAGAATGACGCTCTCGGAGGTGTTAGGACACTCATCCTGCCTGACAGCACTCCTTTCTAAGAACCTGTGAAGATTAGTTTATAGCGTAGATTTTTCCCACGTTGAAGTTTATAAGGATAAAAAGTCCCGTGTATAAGATATCTATGGAGCTTTAGTGACAAAAATTGCAAAGCACGTTATATATAAATAGCAAACTGCTGCCTTTAGGGACTGATACAGTCTGCTCTCGAGATAGCTAAGTAGGAAAGTACATAGTAAAACGTCGGTATATTTAGCGCTCCAGAAGGCAGTAGATGGTGTTCTGATTTCACATCACATGTGCTCCTGAAGTCTTTACCACTGTGCGATCCTGTGTGCTCAGCAGTGATGCCATGGAGCGTTTGGGGCCCAGCTGTAAGCTTTGCTGCCAGTCTGAGCTCCAAGTGGCAACAGACAGGTTCAGAAAGGGGTTGAATCAGGAGTAACTGAGGCAGAAGTGCAGGAAAAGCACAGAGTGGTTGAATGGGATTTTGGCATAACAGTGTTTTTAACATCTGCCTGCCTCATTGGTTGCTACAGGCATCTGCTAGGGTGTATGTAATCCACTTTGCCTCCAGTTCTCTAAAAACAACAACGTGTAGATGGTTATGGTCATACAATGAGACTCGTCTCACAAAAGCCCCTGCTGGGAGTGTCACAGTACACCTCCTTAGCAAGAGTGGGAGAGAAGTGACTGAGGCTAGAGAGGTTGGTGGGACCACTGTTAACCTTTCCCAGGTCAGTTCAAAACAAAATTTCCTTCTGAATATTTTCTCCTGACTGTGCAAATCTGTGCAGAGCTTGAGACATTCCCACTGCAAATGCACCCTGCTTTCCCAGGGATGTTGAAAAGGCTCAGATGTGCTTCTGATTGGCATGCAGGGCTAGAAAAACTGCAAAGAATATTTGCAAGTGTTATCTTTGAATCAAAACCACCAACTCTTTTGGATAGCATCCCTCACCTCTTTCTTCAGTTTTTTTTCCCAGACTTTTATAAGAACATTTTTGCTGTTGTTGTCAAGAATATTCATCCAGCATTCATACCCACACTTATATATTTGGAGCTGATGTAACAATGTCTGTTATTGTGACTTCTTTTAGCTGAAATAAATGACATGATAGAGTTTTATTGTAGCTGGAGGAAAGGAGCTGTCTTGAACCAGTATTGCAATGCTGTCTTCCAAGAATTCTCTCCTCCTAAACAATGCTACATTCATTTAAAATTGAGGTTGCACTGCACTCGTTATCCTTATAGGATGGGTAAAAGGCTTATGTGAAAACAAATCCCAGCACTCACAAATAGCAAAGCTTTGTACCCAAATCTTGGGACCAAAAGTGTGGGATGAAGCACAGTATTTTTGCTCTTTGAAACCACTGAGCAATACTAAGATGAAAGCATTCAGAAGCAGTTTATGGTAGAGCTTTATGTATTGTGTTATATCATCTCAACTTGGTTTGCCTCACTACTGCTCTTTGTGCTGTCAGAGCATCTCAGGGTGACTTGTTTCTGCCTCATGCTTTCCTACAAGCACAGTGACATTGTTAGGTGTGAGCAGACCTGGCAGACCAACTGGTTGATGTGGTGAGAATAAGCACAGAGCAGCTCTTACATGCTCTTGGCTGCGGTGCATTAACAAGTACTAGTCTCAAAGTGGGATGTTGTGGAGAAGAAAAACAAACACAGGCAGGCAATGCATATAGGTAAGTGACTTTAGCACAATAACCTGTAGGTGTCTAGTGAAGATGAACTGAAATTTCAGGACCAGTTCCATGCATCCTGTTCTGCATAGTGCTGATGGGGAATGACTGCTGCAAAGGATGGAATGCCTTGATTTGGTCTCAGGCTTTGTGCCTGCTGGGGTGATGCCTGGCTCCCTGGGGCTCAGGGCACAGACACAATGGGACAACTCCATTTTTTTCCTGTGATCGCAAGGTCATTTTCTATCCTCTTTATTTCCAAGCCTCCAGCCACTAGAGGGAGAAAATGTTACATATTTATGGAGATGTACACTTAATAAAGGAATTCCTTTTCTACGGAAAGGATTTCCAGGCAGTACTGTAGCTGGTTTTCACCCCTTTATTTATTTGACTACAGTCTTATAACTGCTCCTGAGATTTGACCTCTGTAGACTTCTGTTGGTATCTGACCTAGAATTGTAAATGCTCTGGAAGATGTTAGATGATCCTTGTCCATGTTTTACACCCTGTATTTGCTGTTGAGCATCCCTGCTGTGAAATAACTTCCATGGGGAAACCTCTGGCTCCTCCTGGATGTGCCTGTCTCCTCGCGTTACTGCACACCCCGCTGCACTGATACTGCATAATATACAGCATGGCAATGCAGAAATGAAAGACATGGGAACAGCAGGAGAGTAATACCCCTTCCTACTGCTTTCTCCCCGGCAAGCCAGAGATTCTCTGAGCCTATGGCCTGTTTCCTCTGCAGTAATAAAAACAAGCCCAAGAGGGATCTCATCTCATTTAGAATTAAACCAGCAAGTTAGTAATTGTTGTAGGCAGATGAGTTTTAACAATTTCGAAGGATGCCAGCAAGGAGGTTTAGGGAGGGGAACAGAGATGGAAGCTTTAAGAAAGGGAGTGCCAGAAAGTGAAATTCGAATACTTTTAAAAATGAAACAAGATTAAAATACTCCATTGTGGGTTGAGCTTGGTGGGGAAGACCTGTGGATGGCTGCACCACTGAAAGGCTGATGAGGGGCCTTGGAAAGTAGCCTGAGATGAAAGCAGTGTGCTCAGTGAGTTTGAAGAGCTGCAACCTTCAGTCTGCAGTACCATCTATCTGGTAAATGTACATCCCTCTGCAGATGGCAGGTGGGGAAGGGGATCTCTCTGCCTCCTTTTTATTTAACTCCTGTGAGTGATTCAAGACAATGCTCTCTCAGAAGAGAAGTTTCATGGTGCTGTAGCATCATGAAGTACGGAAGGAGAGTATTTGTCCATGTCATTTTCCAGACTCTGAAAGTCAATAGTTAATAAACTGAGCAAGGCTTCCTTATGCTGATTGGAGCTGCAGATGATGCTCTAGCACAAGAAGTTCTATTGGTGATGTTGGGGCTGGTCCCAGCTGCTCCTTTTGCTGTGTGTTTTCTTTGCCCAGCTGCTCCCTAGCTGACGCAGCTGATGGCAGACACGAGACAACGGAGAGAGAAGTGTGTGGGAAGGCACTGGAAACTTTCAGATTGACCTGATCTGGGTACATAGAAACAGATGTATCTAAGGACTGAATACAGATAGTCCTAGAGATAAAGCTCAAAATGCTCCTTGTTGTCTTGGGTGGGTGCTGCTGGACGTCCCATACTTGTAGGGCTGAGGTTTGGCTGCTCCAGGAGCCCTCCCTTCTGCAGTGGTTGCTCTCTCTGTGCACCTCCAGTAGGTAAGGGTCTCTCATCAAGCACTTGATGCTCAGGCCAACCAAAGCCATGAAGCTATTGCTGTGAACTGAGCTGCTCAAAGCCAGCATCGAGGGCCACAGGTCACAGTTTGCGTTAAATAATTGCGCTAACAAGCAGCGAGTGAATACAAAAGGATTCTCTGTATTACTCTGTGCATTTTGATGAACTATGGCCATAACTCTATAAATATGACCTGCTCATTAAGCCTTCACCTGCCTGATGGAGATGTGAGGACTTGAAAGACCAGTCTACTTGCCTTCTGCAGTGGCTTTATTTATAGAGTCATGCTGCAAAATTAATATTCAAGTGGTACTGCCCTGGACGTCAACAAGAGCTCTCTCCCTCAGCTGGGTCCTACTGTGCCATCTCACCACTGCGTGTTCTGCTGGTGCAGCTATCTCAGTGGGAAGAAAGCATTTCTATTCTGGGGGTTGGTATGTACTTGTAGGTGTAGAACCAGGTCAGGATGTGTTGCCTGAAGGCAGCTGGCACCAGTGGGATCCCCGCTGGGTTTGGGTGAGGGAGAGGGCAGATGGACAGGAGCTTGGTGTGAATCCAGCTCTTGTGTTGAGACCCAGGAGGGCTGTAAGACCCCCAGGGCTGCGAGACATGGCTGTGCTGTGGGTGCGGGATGCTTTGTCCCTGGGCCTTGGCAGAAAGAAGGAACACAGAGCAGGGTATGTGGCTTTGCCAGGCCCTTCTTGCCTTAAAACATATGGTGAGGGGAGCTGAGGCAGTGGTTCCCTGTAGATCTTCTTGTGAGTGGTAACATTAAGCTCTTGTTTGCTTTAAAAAAAATATATCGTTTTGGGCTGCAGATCTTTCTCTAAGTACACAAGCTAAATGAATTTATATATGTGTGTTGTGCTACTTGTAAAGCCCTTTCTTTTTCAAATTTAGTTTTATTCCTTTTTTTAATCTCCATAGGATTTTCCCTGAATAAGCAGAACTAGGGCAGTGCTAGAAGCAGATGGGCATAAAGAAGACTTGGATGCTGGAGAGACTTTTAACGGGCTTGGGGATCTGCACCGGGGTGCTTTCCTCATCACTCTCTGATTTTAATTTGAGTGCAGGTTATTAATTTTCACCTCCAAAGCAGAGGCCTTAGCAACAGTGTGCGTTCCTTGGAAACAGACTGCCATGCCTTAATTAAAGCAGGTGTGGGAGTTTTAAAAATGCCACTGTTGGAGAAAGCTGAAAGACATTAGCAAATCAAATGGGCTGAGGCATGAGTCGTCTTGTCAGTGACTCGGCAAAAGGCAGAGTAAGCAGGGTGCGGGCCTGGAGCTTAGGGAAGGGGCAGCTTCAGGACCTGCAGCTTTTGCTCCTGGCACGCCCTGGCCATCCTTAAAAAAATTGAAGCTATTTTTTTACTGCTGAAATGAAACAAATACTGGGAGGAGAGTGTCCAGATAGTGGTCATTTACCTCCATTACCATAGGAGCCATCTGTGTGTCTCTCTGTCTGACACTTCGTCAGTGTCTATTTGTGCTGTGACTGCTAAATATAAATGTATCAAGCATACATAATATAACACCAAATATGCATAATTAAATTAGAAATAACTCTAGATTGTGCTGGTTTATAGAGGGTACATATGTGTATCTGGTCTGAACTGGAGGAGTGGCTTCAGAGCAGAGAAGCACAAGTCTGGGCTCCCCTGTCCCTCTCTACCACTGCTTTTGGTGAGTGGCAAGCCAGGGGAGCATCTCGTGCACCTCATTTGCAGCTGCAATGGGCAGATAATAACCTTTTTCCTTTTTCTTGGTAAAATGCAAGATCCTGATCAATTACATCAGAGCAAATTATTTGTTGCACTCAGTCATATCCTTTAATTTATGACTAAAAGTGTCTTTGTGTCAGTGTTGGTTCAGGAGGACACATTTCAGGGCCTTCTGAATATGTCATCTCTTACTAAAGAACAAACAATCTACCTTGTAATGTACCATAAATAATAATACTTAGCGAGAGCCTGAAGCACTGCATTATTGCTGTGCTAATCTGAGAGGCACTGGTCCATTCTGAAAGTATTCCATAGGGTCCATGTGTTTGGTTTTTTTTCCTGAAGGAAGATACTTCATAGCTGTGTAGCGTGGCTGATTGGTTTATAAAGCTATGCTAGCTAATTCCTAGTAGAGGTTAAACAAATTCCCCCTCCCTACTCATTAATTAACCTGTAGGATTTGGTGCCTTTTCTTTGCAGTTCAATAGAGACAATGGCTACAAGAACATATTTGCGCTCTCTAATATGCGATGAAGAACATCTGCCAGCTGCAGCAATGAAATAAGCACTATGTGGAAGGGCTCTCCAAAGAGCACTGCTGGGGCTTCACTTGAACGAGGTGATTCAGGGCTGGAATCTCCATGGGAGGCGTTTGTGGGGATGCGCTCCATCCCTGGCAGTGAGCATTGCAGCCGGGGAGGGAAAGGCCAGCAGGAAAATGCCCTTGTGAGGGCAGGAGTGGCAGAAACAGGGAAGAAGCATGCTAGATAAAGTTAGAAATTTCCACATCCG
This sequence comes from Pavo muticus, assembly GCA_016647715.1. NCBI lineage: Eukaryota > Metazoa > Chordata > Aves > Galliformes > Phasianidae > Pavo > Pavo muticus. Next base: position 627,727 of record JACDJE010000147.1, on the reverse strand, counting down.
GAGAGCAGTTTATAGCAATATTCTTGTGATGTGATTAAAGAATCAGCCTTGAACAATCTACCAGAGATTTCAGGTGATGTGTGGTACAATATAATGAAGAAACAACGTTAGAGGCAGGTGAAATCTTCTAACACTGCCGTCCTCCCTTCACTGTTCTTGCAGGCTGCAAGGAAATGGTTGGGCAGTTCAGGATCCCTGTGGTGGTCTTTTGGATCTGTCCCAAACTAGGGGTCTGTACCTGCAAGCTGCCCTGTGATGATGCAGCACAGCAGTGAATAACCAGGTGGGAGACAGGGGGAGTGGGGAGCAGAGTGCAGTGCGATGGCGTTAATGTTTGTGTGTGTCAGCTGCATAGCTTCAACCATACTAGTTGAGGTATGAGGACAGAGATTTCTTTTTGCTTTTTCAGAGCTGTGATGTGATCAGTGAGCATCTTCCTGCTTGTACTTGTTTGCTTTGCTTTTGGATCCATCTCTCCAGCAGCAATTAATTAAGAGAAATAAATGGAAAAGTGGCATTAATCTAATACAGTACTTATAATACAGTACTTATATCAGCCATGACTGCTACTACAGAGCAGTTTCCAGGTAAAACTTGTCCCTACCTTCACATCCCTACTCACCTGAGACTTACACACTGTGAATATCAGTCCTGTGGCAGTCAGCAGTAGACCCCATGCTGGCCTAGGCTGTCAGAGGGAAGAGGTACCTGTGCCCTGCCCTTGCCTGTAGCCAGATGCTGCAAACATAGGCCCTGTGTCAGCCCAAAGACACAGCACATGGGCTGCTGGTGGTCTCAGGTGCACGCGGGTATCGCTGGCACATCTCCAGCTGGTCTTACCCTTGGAAGAGCTGACATGTGGCTGTGACATCCCTGCCTCTCACAGAGTGGTGGTGAGGGGGTGCCTAACTGGGCCTGCTAATGTTGCATGTGTCTTCTGTGCCTTTCTAGGCATTGTCATTCATAGCAGAAATCATGTTTTTGTAAGCTAAATCCTAGGGAAGCAATCTATGGTGTGCGCTGCCTTTCAGTGCCCAAACGCTACATGCTGAAGGTTGCCTGTGCTTCCCCTTAGGCAATCTGGATTCTACTACCAGCGCAGTGTCTGTAGCACTGCCCCATAGTAGCTCACAGCTCCAGAGCCCCATTTGAAATCCTGAATCTCCAGTGTGTGCTGGTAGGGCTGCCCACAGTGCATTCACGCGTACTTGGTTGCAACATTCCTGCTCACAGTCCTGGAGGAACCAAGATGTGATGCCCTTTCCCCAAAGGCAGATACCTTCCCCTGAGAGCTTGCTGCAGCAGAGGAACTTGCAGGTGGCTCTTCCTGTTGCATCCTCTGTTCTGGCAAAGGTGCTGGGCTTGGTCTCCTGCTGCTGTTTGGCTGCAGTGTGTTTTGTAGAGCACAAGGCAACAGGTGTGCTTTCTTGGTGGAGAAAATGCAGCTGTGTTCTTGCGAGATGTTTGTGTGGCAGAGAGGGTTGCAGCCCTGCTGATCTGGCAGGGCTGGATTTGGGAGCAGGCTGATGCCAACTCGGGGTTTGGCTGAGCTCTGGTTCTTGTTCCCCTTGTCACCTTTGTAGGGATTGAGACTTCACCTGGCAGCCTTTGATTTACTTCTCAAATCTGCTTAGCATAAACAAGGGATAGGAAGTGAAACAGCAGAATATTAGCCTTATTGATGAGCCTAATCAACAGCCGACAGTGGGAGAAGAGAAATCGGTGTAATTTCTGCTTGTGCATAACAAGCCTTAACAAAAATTGTCCTCCTCCAGATCCACTTCACCAATTAGAGCAACATGAGATGTGCCAGACAACACCTCCCTCCATTTGCACTGTCAGGGTTAAGATGGGTGTATCTTTGACTGAAGTATGTGCAGTTACTGGTACGATTCAGTGTGTTTTTAAGTGGTCTTGTGTTTAGGAGGTCTTTCTTGTGTTGTGTGTGTGTGTACTTGACAGTACTGCATCTCATTTGGTGCCTCCTTGTAGGAGAAACAATTAACCCGATCATTGCTTTTATTCTGGAAGGAAGCAATGCCCATGCACACAGGGTGTCTGTCAGTTCTTCCATCCCAGCTCTTCCCAACCCCCTACAGCTTTTCTATTAGCTGGTGAAGCTGCAGTGGACCTGACTGACACCGCAGGTAGAAGATGCCCCCTGAGTTGTGTGAAAACCAGGCTGTGCAGCAATGTGGGCATTGCTGTGCTGGGCAGCTGGGAACTGGTGGCTCCCCAGTGGGAAGGGTCCAAGGCTGACAGCACGTTCCACTTAGGAGGGTTTTAGAGATGGGGTTTTTCAGACCAGAGACCTCCTTTTTGTAAATAACTTACGTGGATTTTCTGTCACTTAACATAGGAAGCTTAGGCACAATTCTGGAATTTGGGCTTATTTGAATGTTTGTCTCTCGACTCTTGCCTTTGTCAGCCGTCTCTGGGAATAATGATGGCTGTCAGTGTCTGTATAAAAGGTGATGGAATATGGCTTGATGTAACTGGAACAGGCTGCGTGGGGCCCAAGTGATGCAGAGATGCGGGGCAGCATCCCTTTGCTCTACCTGATGCTTGTATTCTGCCTTATTTAAATAAACAAATGAAGACACCTACACTCAGGTCTCTCGTACCTCCCGCTGTGTGGCGCAGAACCAGCAGAAAGCGGTAGTCACGAGGAGCTGCCTGGTGTTCCCTGACTCAACCTTCAGCTGCAGGAAAAACATTGACTCCTCTAGAGGTCAGGAACAGGAGATTCAAATGCCCTTCTGCCCTTGATGCAGGAGAATGTGGAAGAAAAGCTTTCAAACAATCCTAAATCCTCTGCAAATGCAATAGGGGAAACTGCAGCTTCTCACAGGTTTTGCAGTATGTGTTGTGTGTGGATGCAGTGACACCCAGTATGTGTGTGTCCTGGCTCTGGGACCCAGCGCAGGAAGCCAGCCATCTCCAAGCTATTTCCATGGTTTATATCTGCCCTCTCCTGCCTCTGGGGCAGACTTCATCAGCTGCTGGAGAGATTTTGGGAATATTGCTGGGGTCGGTTTTATGGCACTCGGTTGCATGTTAGTCCCTGTGATGGGCACAGGGCTGTGGTGACAGCGTCGAGCTCGTTTCCACCTCCATGCATACCCAACAAAATGGGGAGAATGATTTCAGTGTGTGTGTCCTGGCCGCAGTGTTGGGAGGATTGGTCCAATGTGCTACTGCCACCTCTTCTAGCCACTGCCAACCTGATCTCACCAATCACAACTACAGTGGGGATGAGTGCTTAATGAGCATCCTGCTAATGGGGCAGGGGGCTCTGACCAGAGAGTCAGGAAAGAGCAAAGAGGACTAAAACTAAAGGGGAGTGGAGCACAGCTGCTGGGAGAGGACAGCTGTGGGCAGGTGCAGCACTTCTGCAGGCTGCAAGGTGCTTCGGTGGGAAGGGGACTCACCCTGCACATGGAGAGCGGGCTGAGAGCTGCTGCCTTGCGCGTGCCACCAAACCCCAGCCCCAGCTCTGCAAGTCGGGAGCCCCGGGGGCAGGCAGGGCTGCGGGAACCCTCCCGAAGTCCCATAGGTGCCCTTCCCTGCTCTCCCCTCCTTCCCCTCCCGCAGAGTTCCCAAAGCACTGAGAGGCAGGAGAAGGACGGCCCCCTCCCCTCAAATCCCTCGGTCTGTGGCTGAAGTAAAGAATGGGGAGCCCAGGTAGAGAGGAGGCTGCTCGCAGCGTGCTCCTGACAGGCACGGGATTGCCAGGCTGAGGATGCCTGACTGAGAGCTTCAGGGTGGGGGCGGGGGGCTTCTTTTTTCTCTGTCAGCTCTCGCCAGGCAGTAGGGATTTTTTTCCCCTCCCTGATAATAAGGACATCATCAGAAGCAAGATGCAGTGGCTAAGGGATGGATCAGGAATGGTGAGTTCAGGTAGCTATGTCTTTCTCTTTTCCTCTTATTGCAGTACTTTGAAGGGGAAATAAGCCTCTGTCCTATCTTCCGACTCCTCCTTTACTCCCTGTCCTTGAAACCATTGATCACTCTGTAGCCATTTTATGGACCCCGCGTTATCAAAGTGCCGAGCAGAAGGAGGAATGGAAGGGAAGGGAGGAGGGGGTGCCCGCGTTGGGGCGTGGTGGGGGAAGAGGCGCTTGGCAGGGGCCGGGGGTGGGTTCGGCAGGATGCGAGCGGTGGCTGGGGGGGCACGGAGGGCTCTGCAGGTGCCGCTGTGTTGGCTGGGGAGAGAAGGGCAGGGGGGCTGCCGGCGGCCGCCGGTATGTATCAGGGCTACCCTGCTGGGGATGGGGAGCTGCGGCGGGGCGGGCTGTGTGCCGAGCGGGAGCATCCCTGCTTCTGCTTCATCGCGCTGCACAGCGCTCCTCCGGAGAGCAGCGGCTCTAGGAAAGCAGTTTAAGCAGTGACGGATTTGATTATTAAAATATATATATATTTGTTGCCGATTTGCAGATGTCCTCGCTGTGCCTCGAGTGCAGCTCTGAGGGACTGGATCTGCCAGGAGGGAATGCGGGGAGATTCCCCCGTCTTGGCAAGGGTCTCCGTTTCTCATTGAGAAACTTCCCCGCGCAGAGATGCAGTTGTTATTGAGATCTTCCTCCTCCCCGCCAGCTCCCCCTGCTCATACAGCCCAGCTTTGCAATGGCATTTCCCTCTGCTTTCCCCTCTCCGCACCGGGCTGAGTTTGCTGTTTTTTTTTGTTGTTTCGCCCTTCCCTGGGCGCTCAGTGCTCTGCGTGCTGTGCCATGGCATCAGCCGTGCCGGCGGCTGGCGTCACCCGGCTCAGCCCCTCCTGCGCTTCAGCAATGCCGGGGGCACCCGGCACGTGTTCTGGCAGCAGGAACGGTGGTGGAGGCAGCCCACGGTCCGCTGCCACCCGGCCGCCTGCTCCGTGCCCCTATGCGGCTCAGCCTGCCCTCCGTCCCCACCGAGGTACTTGCACAAACAGGAGCTTAATGGCTTGTGCTTCCCAAAGACTCTGATGCTAGCGCTGGGAGTGTAATGTGGGTGTGTTGACAGCAGCCTGCAGCAGACAGCAAATTTGTTAGGGTCCTATTTAAGGCTCGTCTACCACCTAGCAGTAGTTCGGGGGCTTTGCTGCTCCCTCCAAGCATTCAGGCTTTTTGTTCCGTGCTGCCACTCTCTCTCTGCACTTCCCCACATACATGCTAGCGTAGCACTTTTCCCCTCTTCTCTCGTGTCTAAGCAACACAAATCGCCTTTCACCCGCTCGCTGATTTACATTTTCAGAGATAACCATGCTGAAATAACAGTGGTGATGGAAAGAAAGCGGGATGGGGATCTTTCATCCCTTTCCATTTCCTCCTGAGTGACTGCTGAGCTCCAGTGGAATGGGGGGGACGTGGTGCAGGGCAAACTGTTTCTAATTGATGCAGTGCAAGGCTTGACACTTCCTTGCCCTCTTATCTTTCCAGCTCCCTTTCTTGCCATTAGCAATGAGGAAGGCTTTGTTATTTTGTTCTGATTAGGCTAATCTTTGCGTTCTCTTAGACAGAAATTATAGTGGTTGCTGAATAGCCTACAATTAAAAAAATATACACACACATATATATATATATATATTTTTTTTTTTTGAGGGAAGTAAAATGCTGGTGATTGATTTTGAAGCAGATTCTACCCAGGTATTTCCCGATATTGCTCAATCTAATAACAGAGAAATAAAAGGGACAGTTGTGATGTCTGTGTTTTCAGCACGAGTTTAACCATCTCAGCAGTATTTGAAGATTCTTTGTGTATCTCTGCATATTTTCATCTGAGAATAAGGTAAAACACGATCACAAAACAGAAGAAGAGAATCAAGCCCGATAAGATTAATCTGGCAGGCATCACGGCAACGGCTTGTGGTGAGGAGCCTGGTGCATGGTTTGCTGTGGTCTGAGGGCTGTGATGGGCAAAGAGCCCATCCAGGCTGCTGGGAGTACTCCTGCGGCTGTGCTGTTATGTACAAATTCTGCTCTCTTTTTGCAAGGCAAGGATTGTTGGTCCAGATGTCCTGGCTGGATGCCAACGCAGATAGTTATAGTTCATCAGATTGTGATTTTACTCGATTTTCCCAGTGGTAAGTTACTCAGATTTGTAGAGTGATTTTTTTGTTGGATCGTATTGGTACACTCTGCTAAGCAAAGGAGTAACTCCACACTAGAAGTAGCTGCGTTCATCGAGTCAGCGTGGTTATTATCATCTCAGTCTAGTGGCTAAAATGGGCCATAGAAATGGAATGTGGTTTACGGCAGTTACTCCTAGGCGACGGCTGGCTGGTCCGTTCGCACACTAGGCTGCCTGCCATCTGGAGGAGGACCTTGTCCTTCCATTGAGAGCAACACTGGGCCAATTTCCATGAGCACTGAGCCTCCCGTTGTTTTCTGGACTGTCTTTTTTTCCCCTTTATTATTTTATGTATATCTATTAAAGAGCACCAATAGAAATGTCTTTTGGATAGCACCCCTGGAGTTTGTTCTGCTCGGGCTCATTGGTCTAAACATAGATTTTAGACTGATTTATCAGAAGTTCTGCTCTGCAGTGATTTATTGAAGTGCTGTTTTCTATCACTCTCATTGCTGGATGGGGTTAAAGAATCAGTCCCGCTCCTTTCAGAGTTAGTCATCTCTAAGAAGCATGTCACTATGTTTTATAAGTGATAGTACCTTTTGTTCTCATGGCAGGTGGTTCTTTATTTCTAAATTAGCCTGAAACCTAGCTATTATTCCATAATGTTGCTCTGTTGGAGCTGTTTTCTTCTCCTTTGCGTGTGCTGCTTTCCATTTTTTAAACAATTAATCTTTTGCCAATTATGCTAGCGTCCCATGAGGGTATTTTACATGCTTCATTGGTACTAAGTTGCTAAACTCTGCTAGTATCTGTTTTTAACCCTGAAAGATGAAACTAATTGTCATTGGTAGTGAGGAGAATAAATCTACATATCTGATCAGCATTGTTGGTACAACGATTCTCTTTCTGGCTGGGCCTTCTTCACAGAGGGTATTGATTCGGTGTGGTAATCAAATGAGTTGGTTTAAGTCACGCCGTAAGTCTTTTCTGGAATGGATTTTTATGTGAAAAGGGCAGAGTTTTTTCCTCAAGCCTTTGTATGTATTTTTAAAAGGAAATGTGAACTTGCTTCTTCATCCTTATTTCTTCACATAGGGCCTAAGTCTACACCTAAACGTTGTGGCTGAGAAAGCCAAGGTGAGTGCAGCCATCAGCTTCAATAGGTAGAGTCTCTTTTATTTTTTTTACAGCTGTATTTTTACAGTGCGTTGTCGTTCAAACATTTAAAATCCATCTGTTGTTGACGTTTTACATCACTGTCATAAACAAAATGTAAGCTATTGTAAATCCCCACAACTTGAAATACGTTGGGAAAGAATTCTGTGCATGAGAGTGCCAAATACTGGAAGCTGTGAAGATGTTTGTGAACAGGGCAGTCCAGCAGCCAGGAAACTTTCTTATGTTTCTCCTCACCAATTCTTCTCTCCTTGTCAGTCTGCAGATCAAGGGATATTTTATGTAGAGCAAAGAGTCTTTCTGCTTAATCCTGGAAAGCTCAGTGTGAAGTCAGGAAAAAGGGAGGAGAAAGCAGCCTAAGCCTAGGATAAACAACTGCAGCTGTGAAGGCAGGCAGGTGTAAGATGGAAAAGGGGTCTTATGGTCTGCAGGCATTCAGAAAGAACAGGACTGCAGAGGCACCCTGTGCTCCCACAGAGATGGGAGGGAATGGTGGGCACACGGCCTGCAGCTGCCATGCACTTTGCAGAGGTGCACCCAGGGAAACTGCATGGCCCACCAGGCAGGTTGGGTGTTGTGCAGAGGTTGGTGCCTTGCAGCCTAAGCAGGGAGGGCCTTTTTCCACAAAATGTTTTTTTGCAAGTTTGTTCCTATTCCTCCTGGGATCTGTTGTCACTGAAGGTTGACATTTGGGTTGAAAGAGCTCTGCACACACTGTAGAAGTTTGAATACACTGCAATGTCATTTAGTTCCCAAAGGCTTAAGTCAGTACTAGCAAATGCATCTCTCTGGGTGATCTTTTCTCACCTACACAGTTTCTGTTTTCCATTTCACTTCCAGTTTGGGGCTTCTTTAATCTTCTGGTTGTAGCCCTCCACTGGCACTTCCATAAGAGCGCACAATGAACAACCTAGTTAGGAAGGAGTGGATGCTTCACTAAATAAAACCATTTGTAGAACAACCTGTGCATGCTGGCCTTTGTGTCAGTCCCAAGGCGAGGAGGAGTCCTGGTCCCATGTGCATACCCTGGCTCTGTGCCCCACTTGCTACCTGCTGGATAGCGGGTGTGATGCCAACTTCTCTGCCTCCTGAGGTACCTCGGTGATTCACTGGGGATGTCTGGAGGCCATTGCTCGGAAGTGCCATGGAAATACGAAGCAGTATTTCATAGAGCACCAAACAGGATGCACTGGCTGCAAAGCCACACGCGCCATGCGGGCACCGTGTCCATCTGTCCCTCCTGTGGACTGCAATGTTTGAGCACAGCAGGCTTTGTAAGCTGTGGTGGGTTTTGAACTGCTGAGAACCTGATTTTCTCATATACAACAGAGAGGTTTTCCTTTTTTTCTTTTTTAAAGACTTCTTGAAAAATCTCTGAAATGCTTCAAGCTAACATCTTAATGTATTTATGACATTAGCTGCTTCTGCTCCAGAACGGTTGCTCTGAATCTCTTTGAGCCCGGCTGTTATTTTGAACATGACTAATTCCCTGAGTGACTAAGCTCTTAGATAATAGGAAAAATTCATCAAGTTATCTCAGTCTCCAATAGTTTCTATTGTTATGAAAAGGCATCTCATAAAAAAATAAATAACTCTTCCTATTATGTAATGTGGGAAGGAGTTGTTAGAGAAATGCAGGAGTGCTGTATCCAGGAGCCAGTGTCAGGCTGCGAAGTCCCTGATGTCTGTTCCAGTAAGTGGGTGAGAAGTCCAGTTGTTATTCTGCAGTGCCAGTTAGCTCTCGCTGCACCCAGAGCGTTGTTTTTGTGCACAAGTCTGTTCAGATGGGATCTCACCTTCTTTCTCCCAGATCTGCCATGCTACGGGATTCCTTGGATTTAACCCAAGGTCATGTCGTTCCAACAATTAAACTGCACCTTCTCTACTGTAATTGTTTTCAGGTTGTAGACTTAAGCACTCAAAACCCCTGAAACACTAGGTTAGAGTAGCACAGGGAACCTCATCACTTTCCTTTTACACCTCGATGTTGGCACTGTGAGTCAGGAGTGCAGTTTGCGCTTGTTGAAGAAGCCAAGGCAACGCCGGGTTCCTTTCTGCGCCTGTTGTGCTAACCCCATGTCCTCTGCAGGCGGGTTTGTCCGTGTGATCCTGCCCAGCGAGCATCCCTTTGGCTCGCCGCAGTCATGCGTTGTCAGGAGCAGTGGGCAGCGAGGCAGGGCTGGTCGCTCCTGGAGGGCTTTGTGCAGCACCACAGGGCTGCAGCCTGCAGGCTCTCGCTGCAAGCAATCCTGCTGAGCTGGGCTAGAAGAGGAACTGAAAGCCCGTTGCCATTCATCTATCTGACTTGGAAAAATTAAAAATAAAATTAAAAAAAGCTGTGAACTTTTTTTTTAATTTAATGCTAATATTATGGCAGATAAAAATGAGCATTTTATATTCTATTTGTACATCTACTGATCCCTAGCTGGAATTCTGACTTCATTTGGCTGTTCTGTGTTGTTTTCTTCATCACATGAGTGCCAGATTCAGTAGGCTGTTCCCTCTCTTTTCTGTCTGGGAGGCAGAGTGAGGGGGAGAAAATGTTTTATATGCAATACCTTTAAAGCTCTAGGTTAATTTGTGTGAAGAACATGACACCCATGGGTCAGCCTCTTAATCAGATGTGTTTTTTTCTCTCCTTAATATCTTGACAAGGAGCTATGTGAGGCAGCTAAAGCTGACAGTGTTGCAGAGTGGAGATGAGGAGGGCTGCAAGGAGCTGGAAGTGTGACTCCTTTCCGTCCCCATCCTTCTTGCATGAAGCAGAGCCATGGCTTCAGCTCCCAGCTGCCACAGCATTGAGTTGTGATGCTCAGAAAGTCACGGGACTGGGCTCTGCTTTCCTAACACTTACCTCGTGGATAACTTGCAGCAGTAAAAAGCTGAACAGTAAGTTCTAAGGAGTGTACTGTGTCAGGACTCTCAAGTTCACGAGCCTTGTATTCCTATGGTGCACTGGGGCAGGGTCTGACTTAGCCGTGCCCATAAGTAGTGCTGATTATGGTATGATTGGTAGAGAACAGGGCGTCCTCATACAGGAGAGTCCTCATTAAACCCATTCTTTTGTTAAGGCTAGTCAATAAAGGCACAAAGCAGAACTGAAAACCTTTCTACCCTATCCTCTGTGTAGTTTCTGATGTGGCTGTTTGGTATGTGCATCATGGATCATGCCGTTTCCATGCTGCTCTTGCACTGCTAATTGCTGGATCTCTGCAGACTCGGGCAGGTGAGAATACTCCATTAGAGTTGCTTTCTAGCTGCACGGGACATGTGGTATGTTGGATTTCAAAGGATCTTCCTGTGTTGTGTCAAAGCTGAAATGCACCCTTTGATTTTCATGGGCAAGAGATTTCTTTTCTCTACTTTTGTGCTTCTCAGGGACCACACTGAGGATGCTGACCCTGGAATTAGTGTAGTTGTTGCTAGTGGGTGATGACTTTTTTTCCACTTTACCACTTTGACCAGGGATTTGTTGATGTGAAGACCTCTGCAATTTAATTTCAGAAATGAGAGCGTTAAGACGAGTTCCTGTAAAAGAGCCTGCAGGGAGCAGTGGAAGGAGGGAGCTCGTCCTGGGTTTTTCTTTAGTTTGGTCCTGTTAGTCTCATTTCTGAGCTCAACTGCAAGCCCATAAGCCTGAGATGTAAACTGTAGCAGTAAATGTGTATGCATTTTTCTGGGTCAGTTTCTCAGACAAAAGAGAGCTTACGTAAGGTTAAAGCGAATGTCTGAATGTGACAGGTCATCTTCTAAACTGAGCTTTTTCAGTCCCTGCAGTCTATTTCTGTGACCAGGGTAACTCATATTACCTTGCCTGATTTCTGTTGGATTTAAAGGTTTTTTCTTTTTTTCTTTTCCTGAAATGGTGAGTCTGAAGATGCTTGTAGAGTACAGGCTGGGATATGGAGCAGATGTATGTAGAAGTGAAAGCACTTGCCATATGATTGCCAGAGGCATGAGATTTCAGTCTTTCTTAATGCTTTAACTTCAAATAATCTTAAAAATAGTTTTCTCTTTCTCACTGGAATCCAGACAAGCCCAATGGGATCAACTTCCCTGACAGGCTCTCTCTCAATGCCACCTGAGCTTTGATTTGCATGGCATTACAAAAGCTCTGAAACCTGATAATATCAGCACATCACCCCCTGCGGTGGCACAGCCACTGCTAGGGTAGAGCCTTGCAGTTGTACACGTGCACCTCTGGGCCCCTTACAAGACCACAGTGACATGCATGGCTTTGGCTCTCTCTCTCCCTCCCAGCATGATGCAAGCGCTTTAATTCTTCAACAGAGAAAAGAGCACAATCTGCTGAGATGCTGGATCGGTTTGCAGAAGGAACCATCATCAGATGATGTCTCCAGATGTGGTCCAAAGCTAACCTTGGTTGGTATCTGACATGTCACTTCTGCCTTTTGCTCACAGAACTAAGTCTCGTTCATCTGGAACACAGCTTTCAGGAGAACAGTTATCCAGGGCCGGTGCACAAGTACTTCACACCCACCCTGGCCTACCTTTGATTGTTGTCTGTCTCTTAGTATTAATTGAAATGGCTGAAAATAAATTGACCTCTACACTGGGACATAATTGTGTTGTATAGCATTTCTTGTTTTCTGTGATGGAGTTAGAACTGGTGAAGAATGAGAAAGAGTTCATCTACTGCAACTTGTCTGAGCTCTGTATGTTTGTGTATGTAGTACATCTACCAAGGGTCAAGCACTGAAAGTCAGTGTGGTGCTTCCCATCCTTTGGTGAAATTCTTAGGTTTTGTTTTCGTGGAATACTTGGAGCAGTGACCCAGAGATGCTCACGTCTATCCCTGTAACCTCTGAGCTTTGTGTAAAGTTCAGCCTTCAGCACTGAACTGCATTCTCTAAACATTGCAAAAGTGGGCTTAAAAACTTAACTTACTCTCTTTTCCAGCACTCTTAGCTGTGCTGTGAGAGCCGCTTGTTTTATGGGTCGTGCTCTGCTGTGTTCCCTATCTGCCTTCTCTCCCCTTTCTCTGCTTTGCAGGCTCTCATCTCAGCCTTCTCCTCTTCAGAAATTCTTCTGAAGTCTATTTTATGCCCTGCAGCTTTTGGGATCATCAACTCATCCTTGCCCACCTCTCCTCCTTTCTCCTTTGTCTTTCTGTAATTGTATTTTATATTGGTTCTGTACATGAATCATTTGCTTGTCTAGCTGTGCTATGAATTTGCTAAAGCATGTTATGCAGTTAGCAGGGAAGATGCTGGAGGAGGTTGAGCTTGTCACTGTCACCTGCTGCTTTGCTTTGTTGTTTCTCTCTGGTTGAGGACACAGACTGCTGAGGGAGGGAGGACTGGATCAGAGGACAAGGTGAAGTGGAAACTTTTAAGGGAGATGTGGAAAGCAAGGAAAAGGAAGAATGGCAAAGAAAGAAGTAGAGAAAGTTACTGGAGGACAGTCCCAAGTTCATGTGGACAGTGGGGAACCCTGGTATTCGCAAGATGGAGTGGAAAGGCAAGGAACTATGAGTTGGTAGGAAAAGGTAAATTTGACTGCCAGAACCTGTGCTCTGACTTTACAGTTATTCATCCATTTTGTGTGCAATTCACTTTGGGTAAGGAACGATAAGTGCTTGGGGATTTCTAGCGAGGTCAGTCCATAAAAATACAAAAAGATGGGGTCTCTTGAGGAATGTTTCCCTTTGGCGTAGCCCTCTCCACCCCTCTGACTGAAGGATGGAGAAGAGGGCTCTGCCTCAGCCGTGCCTGTTGCTTGCAGTGAAGAGAGGAAAAAGAGGCAGCTTCTAGTTTAAGAAAAGCCTCCTTTTTTTGGAAATTTAGCAAATCATAATCCCACTAGCCTTTCATCTTTGAAACTCTAAACTTAATTCCTGACTAGATTTAGAAAAAAAAATAATGACTGTGGCGGTCCTCTTATAATCTCTAATAGAGCTGAGGGCACGGGCCGCACCTCAGTGCTCGATGCAGTAGGCAGCAGCTGGTAAGTGCCAGCAGACGTGTCTGAAGAGCAGAGGAGCAGCTGCACCTCCCCTGCCCACCCATCCCTTGGTCCCACTGCTGCTTGTTCCTCGTCACAGGCAGTATTAGTAGTGCAAATGCTGGGTTTAAACTTCTTTCGTTGTGCCGTGTAGGTCTGAGATGGGGTTTGTGCTCAAAAAGGAACATGAAGGGACACCTGAAGGCTGCTCACATTCTAAGATCATTGGCAGCTGTTTTCCAGACTGTTACATTCCCACTCTGGGATCTGCCTGACACTTTTGTGGGTTCTCCGAAAGGATCATCTCCTTTGGCTGACTGCTGAGCATGTTCTCCTTGCCTGGCAGAACTGGAGTTCTCAGCCCCAGTGCCTCCCTACAGCTGCATCAGTGTAATTCACTGTATTTGTGCTGGGGTTGTGGGTGTAAGTGCTGTTTGTGCAATTAGTGGAAGATGGAGCTGATGTGTTAGCAAAGCACAGGTGCCTCTGCACGTCCAAGACTGCGGCGTAGGCTGTTAATCTGTGCAGAGGATCTATGGCAGAGCAGGGAATTGAAGCTGAAACCCTACACTCCTGCTACCCACCCCTGGACCATCCTGCCAGCTCAGGGGCAGTGGGAGGTGAATACAGGACCTTTAAGCATTCAGATAATAAATCCTCCTGATTTACAGCTGCATTTGGTTAGCTGATAGTGGGTTGTGCTAATTGCTGGAGACATCCATTGGAGGGAGTCGTGGTCACATGGCTGAGTCAAGTATTACGCACATAAGGGATGAAGATTTGGCATCACCTGCTTCAGAGGCATGCCTCAAAATTACTGTTACTGTAATTAATGTTATGAGGATGGCCCTTCTGGTTTGGCTGTTATGTGGAAGCCCAGAATACGCCATCCCTGTCTATGTGTATCTACAGATTTACATATGCATCTCCATATGTGTGATGTATTAGTGGAAGCCCTGGTTCCTTCCTTCTGGATATGCCTGCTGGGGGCTGCTGAAGTTCAGAACTGCTTTCTTATACAGAAGAAGTCATTGCTGGTCTTGCATTACAAATTGTGCTCCTGAGAGCTGCTGTGATATCAGGGCATGTGCTGCGCTGTGCTGTGAGGGAAGGCAGTGTTTTATGTAACTGCTACATGTCTTGTCATCTTGTTCCTCAGTTTAACTCTATACAGAAGATTAGACCAAACTTTCCAGAAAGCATTATATGAAGTTAAACTTTGGGGTGGTTTTATATAAACCCCGATGTGTAGGTGTTATTTTCAGTAAGGCTTCCAAGAGAGAGTATCATCCATTTCCCTATTAAAATTAACATTTAGTGCACGCAGAAGGCATGGGAAATTACATAAGGCAGCGAGTACCTACTGGGAATACCGTGAATAATTTAAACGGGAGCCTGTATGCAGTACATCTATTTGTGCTGATCAACCTTGGTTGCTGTTACATACCCAATTTTCCCAAGAGCCCTACGCTTACATTTGCGTGCCGCGGGGTACCCGGCGCATCCCTGCGCGACATTTTGGGCAGCATCGGTGGGAGCTCCACGGCCACTGCCGCGCTCCGCAGCTGTGGTGACGCACGAGCGGCCGTGGGGCGTGGGATGGAGGGGACCCTCCTGCTTGCGGCTGGTAGGGCTGCAGGCAGGGGCCGGCCTCGCAGCCTCTGTTTGCCCTCCCCTCTGCTGTGAGTGGCTCAGCGCTTGCGGAATGACTGCCTGAGACCTGCCAGGCACATTGCTCCTCACGAAATCCTCTTTTTCGGTTACGGAAGTAGCTATTGAGCATGTGTGGTGGCTGCTGCGCTGTTTTTCTGGATGGTTCCTAGGCCCCAGCTGCTTTTACCTGCCCCATTTTTTGCCTCCTCGCCCCCGGGCTGCATGCAGAGGCACAGAGGAGTCTGTGTGGAAGCCCCACCAGCCGCTCTCTTCTCGGGGTTGAGCAGATGTAAACGGCACAGGGCAAGGCAGGGGACGAGATTTCCTGCGTTCATGGGAGTTCAGACTTGGGCTTTGGAACACTGCCTGTATTGGTTTGGGAAGGGATTGTGGCTACAACAAATGCACCATATCTGCAATATGGTTGCTGTTCCAGTTAGTCTAAAATCGCATTAGGCAGACTCTCCTAACAATGCAGATGTGCTAGGAAATGCAGGTTGGAGCTCAGTGCTGCGGCACATCCCTCACCTGGGCCCAGCCCAGCACTTGCTGATGGGGCAGCTGCCTGCCCGGGCTGGTTCTAAAGCTGCTGCTTGTAAATATGTGAGTGAAAAATCTTCTTTAACTCTTCTCATGAATGGGAGATGCCCTGTTTGAACACAGCAGGATGCTTCACTCTCTGTGGGACAGCCTTTGGCTTTCAAGTCTCACAAAAAGAAGGGGAGGGGAGAGATGAAACCCCTCGTTTAATCCAAGGGTGCCGTGATGGGAAGAAATGCTGCCTGGCACTGCGGTACGCCAACTCCAGGCAATGGCCGCTCAGGTTTATAACATCCAAGTCCTCCTCCACTCGTGCTGCTGGAGCACGAACTGAGGGCTCACTCTGTGTGCTCTGGCCTGGCGCCTGCCTGCACGCCCCGGGTGTGCTGTGCGGAGCAGCTTTCCTGGAACGCGCTGCCGCTCGGCCTCCGCGCAGCTCAGCGTGTAATGCATATGCATTGGCAACGTTTCTATATTTGTCTTTGCCTGTAAAATCATTTGCTTTTTCCAGCTGAGCACTTCTCCTTCTGTGTGCACGTGCGATGCTGCTCTGAGGTGACTGTTGGGTCTGGGATCTGAGCTCTGGGATAGCAACTGGCATCTGGGCCATAAACGCTGATGTAGGAATTGGCATTTCTGGCTGCTGTAGGAGGAATAAAGATTCCCCCCTCCCCCCATGCTCTGCTTCTCTTTTTACACAGCTCTATCTGTAGAATGCAATGATAGTGTTTAGAGTGGAGAAAATAGTGCAGTGCTGATGGGAGAGGGTAAACAGTGTGTTTATGATAGGATTGTCCAGAGCTCAAACGTGATTTTCTCCATTCCCACCTCCAAGGCTCTTCGTGAGTTCCCACATTCTGAGAGGCTGCCGTGTTGTTATTGCGGCTGCTTGGCTCCCCCGTTCCCCTCCCGCTCCCATACCCGGGGTGCTCCCGGCAGCGCTGCCTCTCTGCGCTGCTCTTCCCTCGCTTCTCCCGAAGCACGGTGCGGGCGTTGCTGCCGGGCTGCGGTGTCCCCGCGTACCGCGACGGTGGGGAACGGCATCTGCGCTGCGCAGAGAGCCCGGAGCCGCCTTCGTGGAGCCCAGCGCTGCCATCCCACCGCGTCTCTGCTTCCCCAAGCGCCGGACGGACACCCAGCCGGACGGACGGGTGGAGAGACAGACGTGCCGGCACGGCGCTCGCTGCCGCGGCGGGCGGAAGATGCGCGTATTTATGGAGCCAGCGCTTCCTTTTGCGTTTGACTGACAGCCAGGATCCCTTCGCTGCCTGGTCACCGGCGCTGATTTGTATGCGCAAGGGTCCGCCTCGCACCGAGATGCAGCCACAGCAGCTTGCAGAGCTGTCACACTCACACAGGCTTCTTATCTGCACTGGCTTGACGAATTAAAAAGCAAGCCAGCCAGCGAGAGAGAGACCGGGAGAGAGAGGGGGGAAGAGAGAGAGAAGCTTGCAGACAGCGCTCGCTTGCTTTCCTAAAGGAAGGATTTTGCGTCTCTAGTGCTCCCCGGTTGTGATGATGCTTCACTTAGCGGGCTCCAGAATGAGCTAGAGACAGCAGCTAGGGGGATAAACTGAAAGCAGACCACAAACCGTTCCGAGCAAACCAAACCGGGAACAGTTTTCTCCTTTATTCTAGCATGGTGGATGTATGGACAGTCTTACAGAGCAGAGGTTGACTTCTCCAAATCTGCCAGCCCCACATCTCGAACACTACAGTGTTCTGCATTGCACCATGACCTTGGATGTTCAAACGGTGGTCGTTTTTGCAGTGATTGTGGTGCTATTGCTTGTGAATGTCATACTCATGTTCTTCCTGGGCACTCGTTAAATGGATTTTTTCTCCTGAGCTGTTGGGGGCTACTACTACCACTAGCAATTCAACAAGAGAGCAAGAGCGGGAGAGAGAGAGAAAGGAGAGAGAGAGAGAGAGAAAGAGAGATTCTTACTGAGGGGGGAACGCGTTGAGCTTCAACATGGCCTCGCTGTGATATGTATGACGTTGGTATATTATCTCTCCCTAAATCTTTTGTCATGTCTTGTCTTTAAGTATGCCTGTAAGTGTAGCTGCTTTTGCCTGGGTTTTAAATGTGATAAATAATAGCGATCATCCATTCCTGTGTCGTTCTGTGCTAGAGAGATAGAGCTGTACGTATGTAGTTAGAAGTAGAGTGAAATTGTCTGTCTGCAATCAGCACGGGCTCTGTTATTGCGCTTCCTTTAAAATACTGACGCGAGTTAATAACGAGATGTTTTGTTCGAAATTTCCAGCAAGCAGTTAATGTGAATGTCTGTGAGAGTAACCGTGTAGCTGCCAGGTGAGAGGTGCTGCCTGCGATTGGATTGAGCTCTGGACATTTTTAAGGGGGGGATGAGAAATCCTATTAAAGGATTAAATCTTTGCTAAAATAACATTCAGCCACAAAAGAGGGAGAAAAACCCAAATGTCTTTATTTATCCGTGTTGCCTTGATGATCTGACTTGATTTCTCAATATTCAACCCCAAAGCCTCCAAATTCTGTGTCCACGCTGATTTAGCTTAGTGCCTTTCTTAAGAGATGCGAGAAGGACTGAACGTAACCTGCTGGGCTTTTTCTGTCTGTATGTGCTTTATATCTTGCAGATTGAGAAGGAGGAATCAAAGATATCCAGGGATGCATGCTTTGTTTTCCTTTGCTACAGCAACAGACACGGAGGGGATGGGTTGGCTTTGGTTTCTCTTGAAATCTTATTTAGCTTTCTTTAATGTTTGTGTATTTATATTGATGGTTCTTGGTAATATACGTAGGGAAAAATCTTTGCCCACCTTAAGGATAACGGGATTTCGAGATGGGCTGTTTTGTGTGACTTTATTCACATTGATTTTCTTGAAAATGAATTGTGGAGCTGCATATTATAGGCTTGCTGAATAGGTGTGCACCAGCGAGAGGTCTGTGTGCTGGGAGATGTCAGGTCCCAAATTGCAATGTTTACAGCCTGCAAGCAGCTGTGGGCTCCAGTTCCAGTGCACCAAGTCAGCGAGGGTATGAAGGGGATGGCTGAAAAGAGCAGTGTGTTCTCCTCTTGGAAATATGTCTCTGTATTTCAGTTATGTTCTGTTAGAAATCTGATGGAGTTTTATTTTAAGTGTATTTTCCCCTTTCAAAAATCAGAATTGCTCCAAAAATTAAGAAATCACAGTTTGCAAATGTTTAGATCTCTTGATAGCCTTCACTGGAATTATTTTGCTTTGATAATTAGCCCTCCAGCTGTATCATTTACCTGATGTCCTCTAGTGATCCAGGGGGAAAAAATAATAATGAAGTAACTGATTAATAAAGGCACGGATGGGGCTTACAGGTGGGGGCTCCCAGCCGTTCCCATGCGAGTGATGCTGCGAGTTGAATGCAGAGACAGACTGAGTTGGGAGCAGAGTTGTTTTTGGCTGGTGGCACGGTCGGACGTTGAGTGAAATGCTGTAGGTCTGCGGCTCTGAAACTGTCTTTAGCTGTAAATAAGAGAGGAAAAAAAATGCCCCGATCTCAGGGTGGTAACATTTGGCTGGCTGAGCTGACAGAGGAGTGTGATGGCAGCAGCCCCGTGTAATGGCCAGCAATGCCAAACCCCGTGGCACAGCACGGCCGCTTGGTGCCTGCTGGCTCTGCATCCTCACCATGGGAGCTACCTGGGGGAGAGGGATCGGCTTCACTCCCCAGTAGACTGAGTGACCATCTGTAGGAAAAGTCATCTGGATGCTGAGCATGGTTTGGGTCGTTAAATAGCTCCAATCAGCTTCATTTTCCTGTTAGCTATGCGATGCCATTAGTTTTATAGGTTGCAGAACCTCTTGGAAATATCGTGAAGGAGCAAAGATCACCAAGGAGAGGGAATCAATCAGATGGCGGCCAAAATAACCCTCGTGGTGAAACAATTTTAAACAATTTGGGGGAGCAAGGGTGAAAAAAGTGAAAAGCAAAAAAACCCAGCGAGTTATAAATAAGAGGCAACTGTGTCTGAATGTTGATTTTCCTTGCTGCTAGAGCCTTGGCATCAAGGTTTACCTTTCAATACGATTTCTACGAGGAATGCTCGGTACCTGCTGGGGTGTTCCAGTCTGTGCCAGTGCATTCCTCGATGCGGAGCGGGCGGTGTGAGTGTTGGCCGATATGTGCTGGTGTGATGGACCTCCTGGTCCCTGCAGGGACATCGTGTAGGACTGGGGGACCGTGAGGCTTTGGGTGCATGGGGAGGGACAAAGATGTCAGGCACGGGATAGGGGTTTCTGCAAACTTGTATATTTTTTCCATAAGGCAATATGCTTAAAGGGGATTGGTGTAAATTTAGTAATACTTTCTGGGTTTTTGCTCTCCCGAAGGTTGGTGGGATCAAAGAAAGTAAGGTTTGTGCAGAGCACCTTGAAAGTTCAATGCAGAAAAAAACTTCAAGTGTTGTTTTAGCAGTGCTGTGTTGAGCATCCTGTTGGGCTCTAGGAAGAAAGAGAGGAAACGAGCATGGAAAGTGAGCAAGGGCCAGGGTTTTTGCTGTGTTTAGTTAGGTCTTTTTCCCACCTGCATTCCTCAGGGTCCACCTTTCCCAGTGGCCTTCAGCCACCTGCTCCATCCCATTTTGGTAGTTTTGCGCCTGCATTTCAGCATTCTCCGAGCCTGCAGCCGAGCCTCAGACAGCTCCGTGAGCAGAGCAGTTAGTGAGGTGAGCAGCTCTGTCTTGCCGTACTCCTCAGAAGCAGCTCAACCCAGGCCAGTCTGCTTTGGCAGCTTTTTGGGGTGACCTGTTCCTGGTTCCTTGCAGTAGACCCCTCTGCTCATAAGCAGCTGTGCTTAGCACAGTGCGTGGTGCAGTCTGCGTGCTGTAACAGATGGAGGTGGGGGACAGCCTTCCTCCCCCCGGAGCTCTGTAGGAGGACATGGGCTGTGAGTAGGGCTGCTAGGGTCAGTCCTGGCCCTGTAGCTCACCCCCATATGTCAGCATTGAGCTCCTCCTGTTCACAGGAATGCTCAAGCCCAGAGCCGAGGGAAGAGTGGTCATCCCTGTAAAGAAATCAACGTGCTGGCCCTCTAGAAAACACAGCCCCAAAGAAAATGGTGCATTTATATGCAGATGGGATAATTACAACACATAAAATCTCTTTCAGCAATTGCTGCTGTTGTTTCCGAGGCTGGGTGATGGGAGAGCTGACTTGCTGTTTGTCTGCTTAAGCAGGATTCAATGTTATTTGCCACAGGATTCATGAAAATGCCTCTGACTGTATCATAGCAACCCCGCTTCCCACAGTCCATAAAAAGTCCATCTCCTGTGCGGCAATCCGCTGCCATCAGGATTCGGGCACCCTTCTCAGCACGGGGAAGGGAGTGTTTCTCCCTCTTTGGATGCTTCAGAACAAAGCATCCGTGTTGGGATGCTCCGTGCTGGGATGGTTCGTGCTGGCCCCACGATCACTGTGATGTTAATGCTCCAAGAGAGCTTCCGTTCATTTTTTTTAAAGGCTCCCCCCTCCCTCCCTGGCTATTTCCCAGCTCTGTGTTAAACCTCACATGACAAGTTAGAGGGGGACGGGACAGCTTGGCGGGCTCTGACACGATGGCCCGTCCCTGCCCTGCCATTCGGACCCCCGCCATGGCAGCGGCGTGGCACTTGCTTACGCTTCGTAGTGAGTGAGGATTGGCCCCGGTGGAGCCCTGCGGTGGGGATGCGGAGGTGCTTGCTCGTCCTGTAGATGAATGTCGTTAGCGCTGCATGTTCACCTTATTCCTGCCCCCGTCTGTTTGCATAATGTGGTTATATTTCTTTTTGGATCAGGTATTCAGTACACAGCCCAACTGCTGTGTATAATGTCTGAAGGAAAATTGCCAAAAATCCATGTAAGTTTTGTTTGGCTTGCCCTGGTTTGTGCCTAGCCCCCCTTTTGTGCGCTGTCCGTTTCATTTGGTGTTGTTGCCGGTCTCTGTCTGTGCTGGTGGTGGTGGTGGGAGCCACGGCGCTCTGTGTGCAGTGCCTGCTGCATGTCCATGTCCTGCCTGTGCTGTCTTTGCTGCGGGGTTCCGTGCATCTGTTGTGGGGCGGCTCTGCTCTTACCGTGTGTGCCTTCCTGAAGGGGCTGTGACAGCTGTGCTCGGTGCGTACCCGGTAACGGAGTGCTACCACTGCTGTTGCAATTGAGCGCACTGATTCCAGTTTTAACGGAAGAATTTTCAATGAGCACATGTTGGGAAGCGTGAGGAAAACTGCCTAATGATCATGTAATAACCGTGGTTATGTACCACATTATTAGTAATGAAGGGGACAGGTCTGTTAGGTGGTTGCAGCGGTGGCACAGGAGCTGCTGTCAGGACTCCGGTTGTGCCATTAGTTCACTGTGCAGCCCTAGGCATGTTCCTGCACTTTCTTGTGATCCCCTTTCCCAAAGGAACACAGCACCATGCCCTGTCAGAGTTGGGACTGAGCACACCCATTGTGTCCCTTCTCCATGCTGTCCCTGCGCTGCACAGCGTCGCTGGGGCGGTGGCAGGGCAGTGGGACTCTTTGTTTGAGTGGAGAGAGGTGGCAAGCTGGAGTGATTTATAATTCTGCCTAAAAATAGGGGCTCCTGGAGGAAGAGCTGCTGGAGGAACCGTGATTTATTTCTTTTCTAATTGGTGATGGTTGAATGTCTTGTGACCCTGGTTGGAAGCAAGCCTTCATCTGAAGGACCCGGGCTGCCTCTGACTGTGCCATCGTCCTCAGCAGCAAAGCACCCTGCAGCCTCGGCTGCTGATTTTCAACTGAAGGCGTTTTTTGTGGAGCATTGCCCTTGTGTTGTGGGAAGCACCACGCTGACAGTGTGCACAAGGCACACCTGGGCTGAGGGCAAGAAGCCCCGTGCTGGGCTGTGTGGGATGCTGGGCAGGCCTGGGGCTCACAGCAGGGCTGTGAGGAAGGAGCGTGCCCACAGTTAGGCTGAGTTGTTCTACAGAAGGCTCTGTAGGGCTGTGCTACCCTTGGGGAGCTGCCACTGTTCCTGTGGTGGAGCTGGGTAAACTGAGGCAGGGCTGCTACCAGAGCCAGGAGCCGTGGCAGCTGCATGTCTGCTTCTTCCTCTTCATCCTCGGCGGCGCAGGGCAGGTGGCCATGGCTCCTGGCTGCTGCCACCTGAGAGTGCCCCAGGGACAGGCCCAGCCTGCGGGCTGTGCGGGAGCTGTTTGCTCCAGTGGAACATCGTTTCCAGGGCTGTGGGCACAGCGGGCGCCAGGAACAGAAGCACCTGCCAGTGCCCCTATGGAAGGGCCCACGAGTTAGTGCCTGCCCCTTCTTTTGCATCAGCTGAGCCACATGTAACATAACGTATAGACTGCTGGCAAGGATTACGTTGCTATTTTAGGCAGCATTTCTGGCTAAGTAAAGCAGGGGGTACGCTGCAAGCTGCTTTTCTGTACAATCTTCTCTAACTCTCTGAGTGATTAACTCTTTCTGCTGTTCTCTAAGATGGGAGCAGGACTCGCAGAGTGGCAATTATAGCCCAGGGCTGATGGCACCATGACCACAGCTGTAGTGTGGTCTCAGCAAGTGGCACTGCCCCATTTGCCACAGCATTGGTTAAGGCATCCCAGCCCCTATTTTGGTGGGTGGGATAACAGGCGAAGTTAATTTCTAGATGATTATGTTGTTAGGTTCTCTCCCTGCCCTACGCATACTGAGTGCTCCAGCAGCCTTCTCTCTCAAGCTTGGCTGCTGCAGTGCGATGCTGCCATGTCACGGGCTGCAGGGCTGTGTGAGTGGGGAAAGCAGCATCCTGCTCTCCTGCTGCTTTCTGTGGTCATGTTTGTGGGGCATGTCCTGCCTGTACCAGGATGACAGTAATTGTCAACAGGTTTGGGATCTGGGACACGGGCAGGGATGTACTGTCGTGCTCAAAACGTGCCCCAAAGAGCTGTCTCACCCTCAGCAATGCCCAGGTAAAATTCTCGAGCTGTTGCTTATTGTTTTCTTTGTATCAGTCCCCTTTCAACACAAAGGTAGTGCCTGAGAGTGTCTGTTTCTAAACGGATCAGTTTCTTCTGTCACCACTTCTGGGGGCTGGAGCTGATGCTGGTGAGATCGGTGGCTGAGTGAGTGATGGCAGCTCTGGGTACAGGGCTGCTGGGGAGTGACCAGGCAGCTCTGAGGGCTCTGAGCACAGCAGAGATCCTCTTTGTGTGGGGGGAATGCTTCTTGGAATTGAAAAAATACAGTGTGGCCTCAGCTGCACAGAGATAAATATGAATGTAGAGGAAATAGCCTAAAGACCAATCTTTCACCCTGCTAAGCAGTGGGCTGATTCGCTGGGCATATCTGTAGAAAAGTTTTTTAAAGAAAATTTGTCTCATTTGGAAAAAAACAAGATCTTGTTAGCGTTATAAGAAGACAGGTTTTTTTTTCCCAAGGAATTTCATATTCCCCTTGCTGTTTTTGATGCTTTCACTCTCCTGTATTATATTTAATATATCTGACAAGATTTTCTTAATAGGTTTTACATTGAAGTTTCTGTTCTGATACCAAATTTGGTAAGGACTTGCTATCTCAGATTCTTTCTCCTCAGCTTGATAAGGTGCTGATTAATTTTATGCAACTCTCTTTCCTTATCTAGTTGAGCTTCAGTCAGTTTTATTGTAAACTTGGAAAAGGACGATCAATCTTTAATGTTTGTTTTTAAGGTTTATTGCAAAGACTTTGAGGTGTGCGGTATGTTTGGTGTTTTGTGAAGTTCTCTAAGAATTACATTAAAAAGCAACAATTATAGAACAGGTTTTGAATCCAGATAAAATATTTTAAAATAGGAATGAGTGCCCTTCAAATGACAGCTGGCTGTGATGTAGATGGGGGTATTAAATGAGAATTCTATTACTATAGCATAGCGCACACAAAGCTGGATGTATAAAGCAGGGAATGCTGATGGTGCCCGTACACAGGGCAGAATGAGGAGGTGCTGTGTCTGCTCAGTGCCTCCACCCACTCCTCCATCCCAGGAGAGCAGGGCAGAGAGCTGGCTTCCATCCGCAGAGCGTCTGCTGCGGCTTTGTGGGCAGCAGCTGACACCTGGATGGATTTTCAGTCTCCTCTGGCCCAGGGTAGATGGATCTCTCATCTGACGCCCAGCAGCAGATCGATCCCATCTCCTGGACACCAAGGGTTCTGCACAAGTCTCTCCTAAAGAATTGACAGTACACAGAGGCACAGAGAAGAGAAGTGCAGTCTCACAGAGCTGCAGGCTGGCCCCAGACCCGCAGAGGGCAAATCGCTTCCTTGAGAGCCCTCGGTCAGGGGAGACTGGCCCCTCTGGCTTATGCCTAGAGGAGAGCTGACTGTCCGCATGTGCTAACAGGACCGGGACCCTCCTCCTACAGACTGCAGGAGCTGCTGGCTTGCTCCCTGCACTGTACTCAGGTACTGATGCCATCCCCTCTGAGATGACGTGACGTTCTCAACCTGCTGCCAGGTTGCAAATTGGCACAGTGGCCCCACATCTACCTTTCCCGCTCAATGTTAAGCTCAGTATCCAGCCCCCAGAGCCCAGATTTGGTGGAAGGTTGTAGCAGGCAATGCGTTCCCAGTGCTTCTTATTTTGCCACCCCCCCCCATAGCTTCCTGGTTTCTGGTTCTCCTCCCACGCTCCCCGTGTTAAACAGTTGCTGTGTTCTGCCCCAGAAAACGGTGCTGGTTCAGTCCATCTCCAGCACGTGTTGTCAGCGTGGATGCTAGGCTGTCCCCTCTCATCCTCACGCACACACGGCACATGCAGCAGTAAGCATACATGTGCAGGCTTCTGCATGCATTTGTGAATATTTGTGTATATTTATCTCTACATATGCAGGGAAACAAATATATTAAAACACATGTGCGTATGTTTTCCTTCTCAGATATATTTTGAAAAATATGAGTCAGCAGCAGGCAGGAACATATTACATAATCTCTGGGAGTGAAGAAAACCTTGCAATTATTAGGAGGCAGGCTTGCTGCTAGCAGCACTTCTTAGCATCATTTTGTTAGCCCACGTCAGGGTGTGCCTCTCTGTCAAGTGGCCTTATTTCCATCGGACGCAGCTGTGTCCGATTCAGAAATGGAGTTCCAGCATCTTGGCTTTTGTTGTATTTTTAAAACAAGCAGCAACAAGCAGAATCTCAGCTCTGGGTTGAGGATGACTTCTCTTCCTTAGCCTGTTTTTCTGCAAGGACTCTCCGGTTTTCCTTTCTGGTTCCCCCCGCTCCCCACCTCCCGCTGTTTTTTCTAAAATCTCAGCGCTGAGAGAAATTGCACAAGAGTGCAGCTGGAAATAAACATTGCCCCCTCCGCCTCCCCTCTGCTCGTGGCCGCCCACCTCCACTGCCTACGCCGACGGGATGAAGTCAACATCCACTTTTAGCCTCCGTCTCCTGCTCTTGCAGCTCCCTGTAAGTTCCCTCCTGATGCTGTGCAGAGCGTGCTGGCTGGAAGAGGGATGAGCCCCATGGCAGCAGCTCCTGCAGCTGTAGGAGCCCCATCAGTTGTGGTACGCCATGATGTAAAGGGATGGCACAAACAAAAACCAAGTGCTGAGGATCCAGCTTGAGTCGGAGGGCAGTGACCATGGGGGCTTCAGCCCTGCGCCCTGTGCTGGCCGGGAGTCCTGGGAGGAGTGGGGTGTTGGATGCTCTTACCCGCTGGCAGTGCCATACCGCTGTTCCTGCATCTCTCATTTAGGGCTTTATTCCAGGCTGCCCAGTCAAATTCTTGCATTTCTGAAGACAGTTCAAAAGCCTAGGAGGGGAATAGGCAGTGGAGGAGTTAAAGGAAGTAAACAAAAGACCTTGTTTGGTTACTTTTAATTTGTCCAATAAAACCAATGGTTTTGAACCGCTTTCATCTCCCGGGGTGCTGCAGCAGTTCCACTGTGGCTAAGCTGGTGGTCGCCTTTCAAGTCAAGGGAGCGCTCTGTTGAGGTTTTAAAATAGCAAAGCCTTCCCAAGGAGGCAGTAAATTGCCACGCTGGCTGAAACCAGGAGTGCAGGGAGCTCCGTGCCCTGTCTGGGATAGTGTCTGAGAGACAGGCTGCAGAGAAAATTGCGGGAGACGCAATAATTGATGATGATGGAATAACCTGTTTATCCAGAGCCCTCTGTCTTCACCCCTATTAGCTTCGGGGTTTCTGGTGCTCTGAGACATGAGAATTTGAATCTTGTATTTTTAAAATCACAAAAGCCTCCGTTCTAACCAGGAGATTCTCATGAGCTCAGCAGAGGTGATGCGCTCATCAGTTCCCCTCCATTAGGGCTCTGCGTCTTATTCTTTGTCTTTCCTTCTGTAAAACGTGCGGAAGGAAATTGCCCTTTCTTGTTAAATGATTTGACAGCCAAGGATGGAAAGCACTGCGTCCAAGGTAGATGTGATTATAGCAGAGCGAGGATTGCCGAAAAATACTGCTAGGTCAGCCTGCTCTGCTCTTTGCCAAAAGAGCCAAGAAGGAGGGGGCTCCTCGGGAGCCTCTGCAGCCCAGGGTCCTGCCCAGGCTGTGCTCCTTCCTTTGGTCATCGGTAGTTAAAAGCAACCTCATGAATTCCACCTGAGATCCTAACAGCGGTGCCCAACGAAGGGCTGGAGCAGCTGCCAGAAAGTTCCACCAAAGATTAATTTGGGCTTAGATATTTTGCATACGCAACATCAGGCTGCATTCTTATTATTTCCGCTGTTTTGACCAGCATTCAGTTAGATAAGGTCTTGATACCTCTTTAAAGCCTCCAATCATTACTCATTAGTAACACAATTCCTCTCTGTTTTTAATTGATCCAAATTAGGCTTTTCTATATTTCTGTACAGGGGGGAAATTAAGCTACATTGAGAAGAAATACCGAAGTAAAAACAGTGGCTTTGCAGTTGTAGCTTTCCAGCCTTTTGTGGCATGAACTCCAGGGCAGAACCATTCACAGTAACCAACAACCCTCTCCTCAAAGCCAGTAATAAGGTACAGGAAAGGCTGACAGTGCACGAACGAATGGCACAAAAGCCACCCAAGGCTGCCCAGCCCTGCTCTGGATGGATGGAGGGATCCCCCTGCCAGTGCTGTCTGCTGCAGGCAGACCATCTCTCTGCGTGAGTGACACAGGCTCATGGCTTTCTTCCCCAGTCTTTCCTTTTAGAGCTGCTGTGTCTGACCACCCTCTCCCCAAAATGAAGGCTGTTCCCTAGGGCATGTTCCCTCCTGTTTTGTCAAACCTGGCAGGAGACGTCTGTAGTGGTTAGTCTCAGATGGTCATGAAAGGCTTCCACTCGGTCCTTTGAACAGTTCACCCACAGCTGAAAACACCTCACTGCCACTAGCAGTGGTTTTGGCTTTCCTTTTTTTTCCCTCTTTTTTCCTTCCTGTTTCCACTGCAGACAATTTTACCTTCATGGTTTTTTTTTCCAGCTGATGTTGAAATTCAAGTAATAATACTTGACATTCTTCGTTCCAGAATCTTCAGAATGGTTTCTGAAGTTGGGTTACTTAGAAACCTTTGTGCTAAACAAATACTTGAGTACTTTTTCTATTTTCTAATGAAAATAGGTGCCTGAAAACCCTCAGAAGTCAGCTGAAGACCTTGGCCTACCAGCAGTTTTCTGTATTATCCACAGGAGTGATACAGGCTCAAGGTTGTGTAGGATAAATGCAGAGGGACTGATAAGGGCCATGTGCATCTGTAGAAGTAAATCCCAATGCTTTTGAGAGCTGTGCCTGGTGGCTGACAATCCTACTGCTGCCCTAGCTGGAAATCCCTTGAATTATCATCTTATTTGTATGTCCATCCCTAGGCAGCGTTGGCCAGTAAGTGGCTGGAGTAGGGTAATAGCAGCCCTGCCCTTTTCAGTGGCAACTGGACTCACAAGCTCTTGAGAAGAACAAAGTTGTTTCGATATTGTCCATCCTCATGGTTTTTCTCCTTTTCTGTGATTTATTAGCAGGATTCAGGACAGTACATGGAGATTTGTGTCCTGGAGGCACAGGACTAAAGGCATCTTGAGAGTCTGGGGCAGCTCACAAAGCAGTTGCTTCAATGCTCAGATGTTTGTGGGTTTTCTTAGCAGCTGTAGTCAGTGCCCACGGTGGGTATTTGCACCCCTGGTCAGCTACTCGCAGGCGAATGCTATGACGCTGTCTAAGCTACCAACAGCACCATCCTTCTAGTAGTAAAACATAAAAATGGTTGGATGTGGGGCAGTTTGGAAAGGGAAAAAGATAGCTAAAATCCAAAGAGTGGGTGATGAATTGTGAAAGGATCTAGAAAGGAGAGATGCAGATATAAAATCTGTAACGGAAACAAATAATGTTTTTACAGCATTTTGTAACTCAATTTAATTGCAATCCATCTAGAAATCTATTTGAGGCAAGAAATCAATTCAGAATTGTAGAGGAAAGCGTTGATTTCCAGATGCTTACGGCTTTCTGGATTGCTATGTTCAGCTTCCTTGCAGATGATTTGAGTCCCTTCTTGCAGTGGGTTTAGAAAGGCTCCTCCTTGTTGCAGGTGGGCTAGAAAGTGCAGTGTCCTGAGGCTTTCTCCTGTGGGCTTTTCCTCTTGTTTTGCCTCAAGGAACATTGTGAGGGGGGCTGTACTGGTGAGCACAGGAGCTTTAGAAGGTGAAAGCCCTCAGCTTTGCATGGGATAATCCCACATTGGAGAGGACTATGCTGCGTCTGCCGGGCTGGGCTCTTGTTTGGCTGGGAAAACATCTGTGTGAGTGATAGAGCTGGGGCATCGAGTGCTGATCACGTCTTTGAAATACGCTGGGGCATGTCATGCAGTGGAGGTATTATGGCTACACAAACAGCTGGTATTTATTGTTCACCGTATATATTCTCAACCTACTTAAGATATTGGTAGAAGTCTCAGTGTTAGAGGCTTCTGTTGTCTGGCAGGATGTGGTGCGTTTGTCTTGGCATTATTGAGTCGTGAATTTAATAGATGTCAGCAGTGTCATTCCCAGCGGTCCCCTGAAAGGCCAGTGCAGTGCACCTGACATTTCTCTTGTGCATGATGGCATTCCTAAGAAGGTTTTACCTTGTTCCTCATCCATTTTGAGTGTTCAGACTGCCCTTGGTGATGGGCATTGAATCCAGCTCTCAGCAAGTGCTGTGCAGATGCCAAGGCAGTGATGTACTGGGGCAGAGCTCGGCTGTGCAGGATGAGCATCCTGCTCCCCTGGAGCCAGCCCGGGCACCCTGTTTCTCATGGACTACTAGGAGCTGCTGCCTTCCTTCCCAAATGCCCCTTTTGGTTCTGCTTTGTACAAATTGCCAACCTCAGAGTGTCCGCTGCTCCCAGAACGTCCCTTGCACCGTGGTCTGCTCCTGCCTCTATTGCTGTCTTGAGAGTAGATATGACAGCCAGATGTTAGATTTTCCAGAAGGATGGCACAAAACATAAGCAATTGACTCCAGATATACAATATTTCCTCTGCCCTTACTCCAAGTGTGTTCTCCTTGCCTCATCTCTCCAGGACTGGCCCTACCAGAAATGTGTCTGTCCCCATTCTGCCCCTTCTGGGGGATGATGGTGCTTCATGCTGTTGCTTACCAGGAGTTGTGCTGACCTCCCCACTTGGGCATGGAGGAAATTTCCCTTATGGGATAGCCCAGCATGGTTTAGCCTATGAGTCTTTTCATATTAGTGATGGATGTAGTGTCTAGCCCTTGTTTCTCCTGACAGGGTAATAAACGCATTTGTGTTTTAAGTACTGTCTCAGAGCAATGGAGTGAAATGGGGAGAAGGTTTGCAGTAGCTTCACTGCAAATCTGGAGAGATGGCAGCACAGAGAAAGCACCCACAACCTGAGGAGGAGGCGAGGCAAGAGAAGATGTGTAGGCTTTTGCAAATAGAGAAAGTGCATATAAAAGAGGGAGAAGGATATGATGCAGGGGGTAAAACCGATTACAGAGGAGTGGTGTTATAAAGCGAATGCTGGGGCTGGGAATGGGAATTTAGGATGTGCAGAAAAGAGAATCCATTAGGGCATGGGTTTACGTTTCTGAAAAATAACTGATGTGTTTCACACGGGACAGGGGTGATTAGGCTGGAGAAAATACTGAGAACAGGTACTCAAGGGGACTGTCTTCTGTTGGCCTGAAGCAGAACAGGTGATTCAAATATGGTTTTCTGACCATACAGCCCCCTGAATTGCATACAGGCAGCTCTGGGCAGCACTGCTTAATGAATGGGCAGCACCAGCAGGATTTGCACAAAATGAAGTTTATTCTAATGATAACTGCAGAGAGGAGCAACAGAGCTCCCAAAGACAGATGGATTCATGAGGAGAAGGGCTCTGGAAATGGGCCGTCGGTAACACTGGAGCCGAGATGAAGGGAGTGTTTTATTATTATTACCTGGAGTGGATTCAAGCTCCAGCAGACGGTAGGATTTGCCAGTTAGTGCTAGAAAGCTGAGTACTGGAGGCTTGCATGTGCCTGTCAGTCCCATCCATTGCTGACAGTGGGGTCCTGTGTCCACTAGTGCTGTGTGAACCCAAAATGACTGGTTAAGGAAGAATCCAAGCTTTGGTTTGGTGGTTCAGGCAATGTAGGTTGTGGATGTGGGTGCTAGGAGATAATGCCGTGAATAGGTCTTGGTTTTGGCACCAGACCTAAAGCAAGAAACAAGTGAGACATTTCATAGGCTGGAGTTGGTGTTTTGATTACTGCTTGTGGAAGATTCATAGAGGTTGATTTGGCCGTAAGAAAAGGATTTCTCTTGGCAGCTCAAGAGCCTGTTCCAAACCTTCCTGATCTCTTCAGTGTAGTCAGAAGTCTGCTGGATTTATGGATGACCTTAGAAAGCACAAGCTGTGTTTGGTTAGCTGACCTGTGTTGGAGAGGCAGGGCTATGGAGGCTTATCTCTGTCCAGCAGTCTCGGATTCTTGTTTTAAAAAAGGCTCCTGTATTCATCAAGTTCTTCTTCTACCTCACACACATACACACACACACGCGCATATTATATATATATATATTATATAACCACCCTAATTCTTAGATATTTCTGTCCCATCTGGTGCTGCTGGTTCATAAACTCTCCCTGCCACAAATACTGGACAGACTTTCCTCCCTATTTTCTTTACGTACAGTAACACTTTAACGTATAGTAGCATTTTGAACTATGAGCAGAAACCCAAGGATTCTTGCTAATCCTGATGGACTTAATGGGGGGAGAACACTGGGAAGGGATTCTGGGGCTTGGAAAGGAGCCCGAGACCATGGAAACCGTGAACCAGATTCTCAGTCGACTAAGGTTTAGCTTTTGAGCTTTCCTATCTGCTAGAAGGTCGCAAGATTCTTGTTGCTATCACAGATTTTAAGTTTTCATCTTAGATATCAGATACTGAAATCAGAAATCAACAGCTTAAATCTATCCCCTTCCAGGATAATCATTTTGAAATAAGTGTGCAGCCAGTCTCTGGAGAAGATAAAGGTGTGATCTCTTGGGAGTTTGCGTTAATGAATACAGCTGGACATTTGCCTACTCCCAAGGCATTTGTAAAGTGGACTCATTACCTGTTCAGCTCTAAGAAAAGCCTATTTTTTACCACCTGATGTAGTCAAAAGCAAATAATACAGAACAGTTATTGGCTGTTGCATGCTCCCAAACGCACCTAATGTGCAACAAGACTTTGATTTCTAGCCCCACACAGCAGTCATATGCACACTTCTGCACAAAATACCATGGTTGTGTGGATATGTAATCGCACACACAGAGCAGTGTATGGCTGACCCTTTCTGTGTGCCAGGAATCTGTGCAGTTCAGAGAGCCAAATATTAGATACGTTACTGCCTTGGAGTTTGGACACATCATCTTACGTAGTTTCTTGTGTCTGTGGTTGTTGCATGTATAGAGACCTCTGCTGCTTACAGGTTAACTGGGAGATGCTTGCCCACTCTGACTCAGACCAGTGGTATTTTATTGTTGCTTTGAAGACTCTATAAAAAACCCCGGCCTTTATCCGAAAGGAGCGCCAATAGCATTAAACTCATTTCCATTACATCAAACCACTAAACTCATCAATAGCAATCTCACACTCCTCCAGGGAGCACAAAGGCACTTTGGATTTGACACCCTCAATCGCCTGGTGGTAAATAAGTCATTACTAATACAGCAGCAGTAATAAAGTACGAGGCATGAATGTAGAGACTTAGGAATGGTGGTGGTTGAGGTCCTTTTTCTTTGGCAGCAGATATTATTGGCAGAGCAGCAGGATGATTGAGGTATGGTTTGCTCATTACTTCATGGAATCAAAGAGCATTTTACCACAGGCTTGCATCTGGGCATTGCAAAATGGCCAGGTCCTTTGGTACCTCTGTGGTTACTTCTTGTAGCTGATGTGAGCTAAGAGGAGGCAAAGCCAAGCCCAGCCAAATCCTATTGCTGCAGACTACAGCTCTAACCAGTTTGAGAGCCTTTTCCCAGCAAGCTGCTCTCGGAGCCCATGGTTTTTCCAGCAGGAGTGTCACGTGTGATATGGAGAGACTCAGAGAGGCCAGTTTTACCTTTAAAGTCTAGGTTTAATTTTTTCTTTTAAAAAAAGATGTGTTTCGACAGTTTGTCACATCGGCTCAGCCTGCCATGTCGTGGGCAGTGAAGTGTTAGGAAGGAAAAGCAAAAAGTATTTTGATGAAGGATCAAGTCAACTCACTAATGTTTTGTGAGCATCTCCCATGCTGACCTTGGTCCGTGCAGACGCACGCTGGCTCAGCCGGCTCTCCTGACTCTGGCAGAGTTTTTGGAGGTGCTGGCAGCAGTGCCAGGCGGGATTCAGGGAGATGTGGGGAAAGGTTTCGAAGGGGGTTTGCTGAGTGTGTGTGCTTTGCAGCAGAGACATTTTGCCAGCTTCTCCTGAATTGAAGTCTCCATCATGTGTTTATTTTTGAAGTGAGGAGGAGGAAAGAGGGAGGTATCATCATCAGGCATTTTTATAGCCGTGCAGAGTGGGGAGGGCACAGACTGTGTATCACAGGAGCCCCTCAATCTCTGCTCAGGTTCAAGAAAAGAACAAAAACGGTTTCTCCTGTGTGTGTGTTTTTTTTCACTCGACAAACATTTAATTATTGTACCCTCATGCAGCAGATGAATCAACGGAGAGAAATACAGGAGATAATGTACTTCTATTTTTATACCCTATACTAATGAGGCTCAGACTGAAATTTCCCCCTGCGTGATTGGCTGAGGCAAGGTAGGAAAAATTCAGAGGGAGAGGAGGAGAGGGTAAGATGCTAAACATTTAGCAGTGTGCACATATGCAGTTTGGAGAAAACGTGCACCGCCTTAGCCAAGCAGAGCCCTGGGAAAGCGTGAAGAGAAGCATTTTATTCATAGAAAATTATCTCTAGGGGATGGACTTCTCAGGCAGAGCTATGGCGTGGGGTGGAGGCAGTGGTGTTAGGACTGCTGCTGGCTCCCATTCCTTGGCACGGCTGCGGTAGGGCTGCCTGCATACCAGGGCTGTGCTGCACAGCCCCATGCCACCCGCGCGGTCTCGCTTGTGTGCTGTAAACCATCCTCTTGGCCTTGGCAGCCTTCAAAGGCTCCATCAAAGTCATTAATGTGTCCCGTTAGAGACATACAGCTGTCTGCAGCCTGCTAGCAAGCACGAAGGAGAGGAATAGAATAGAGCAGACGATCAAAGAAAGCAAAAATACATGATGCCTTTACTGTCGGTGGAGAAATAAATAGTTACAGAGGAGTGCGCAGGTAGCAGTGCTGGGGCTCACAGCTGGCCTGTGCAACCACATTTATCTCGAATGAATGCAGTGTGTGACACTGCAGTGGCTCATACCTCCTAAGCCCCTTAGCTGGGCGCTCAGTAGCACCGGGTGAGCTCAGGGCTCACTGCCCAGGCTTAGCCTCTGCACCGTTGTGGTTCAGCATCAATAAAGATCAGGCCCAGGGGATCTGATAGCACTCTGTTGAGCAGTTTCAATCCTAGGCAGCAGAGATTTGGCCTTGCTGCTTGAAATCTAGGCTGTGCTGGGAGTCAGCCTGGCAGTTTGGTTTGCATCTATGATGGAATAGGAAATGAGATCAGGGTCGTGTATAGAGCTGCCTGGTTCGTGGGAGAAACTGCTCCTAAACTGCCTGACTGCTTCTGAGAGGTACAAATCAAAGGTTTGCGGGTTTGATATTTTCTTTCATAGTAAAGAGAGGGAGAAATGAGCATACAGAGCCAGTGAGAGATTTTGTTAATTTGCTTAACTGTAGCACTGTCATTCAGAGCAAAGTAAGACATTGATTTTTATTTGTGGAAACCTGAGTGGGAAAAGCGAAGTGTAAATCATAAAAAACAAGGCAGCATGCAGTTAGTTCTATCTGTGGCTGATGTGAGCTAACCCATGGGACCTGGCAGCTCTGGCTCCTCGACACCCTTGAGTACATTTTGGGAGTACTAATGTGCAATACATGCACCTTATAGAAAGCAGCTGTTATGCTACATGGCTTGGCCAGTTCTGTTTTTGGCTCGCCTGCCTTTGGGGGGACAAAGAGAGGCAGCGTGCCCAGCAAGATGCTATAAGGGAGCTCGGTGTGCTTGGAGAGACTCCCTGGGGTAAAAAGATCAATGTTGAAATTTGCCCTCTTAAAAGGGGCCCAAATGTGGAATGTGATTTTATGGCACCAGTAAAAAGAGTTGTTAATAAAATTAATCTGTAAGGAAAGGACAGCAGGGAAAGAAAAGAGAGGAAATTTTACAGCCCTAATATACAGTAGATGAAGAGTGTAAATCCAGTCCTGGTGCTGGTGTCTGGAAAGTGCTGCTGTTTGACCCCAAGTAATGCTGCTACTTCATTCACCCGACAGAGCCCACACCGCCAGCACAGTGCCATAACTCACATCCCTATTGGAAGATACTGTTGTCAAGGCCAAGGACTGAGCTGTCTCGAGCCCAGGAGATTGCCCATTGCATCTTGTGGTGAATCAGTGTGGTGTAACCTTGTGCTGCTGCTGCTCTGGTACTTCTGGTACAGCTCTGGTGTTACAGGGCTTAAATCTGTCAGTGAAACAGCAGTATGTCTGTATGGGCAGAAAGAGGGGGAAGCATGGAGGGATGAGCCATTTGATCCATTCAAGGCATGCTCTGTGGGAGATACAAACCTACATGTGCATGGGAGATCTATGAAAAATATAAAGGAAAGGAGAATGGGATGGTGTGATCATGTGTCACGGTAAGGTTTGTCGTCTGGCACCATGAAGTCTGAAGAGCCTTTGATGGGCTGTTTTTGCTTTTTGGTAAGAGTTGTGCCTCAAGAATGGGAATAGCTTAGGAAAGCAGAACAGAGAAGATGGCGTGGAGTTAATACAGGAAAGAGTGAAATGCTGCTCATGGGAAGCACAAAGCCTGGCAGCTGGCAGGGTGCTTGGTGGTGGGTCTGGGACCAGAGCTGGCAGCAGGGCTTTGCTGCTTCACAGGAGCTGTTGTGTTCTGGCCTTCCACAAACTGTGACTTGAAAATCTGGAAGAAACAGACTTTTTATTTGGTTAGTGGTTTGGACCTGTAAAACTGGAACTGTAATACTCTGGTAAAGCATTTGAGGCGATTTGGGAATATAACGTTCCTTATTAAACTCTACAAGTTTCAGAGTCTTATTCCATTTTCTTAGCAGCATAGAGGTGTGACCTCCATAATATTCAATAGGGTACTTGAGAAGTTGAGGCTAGTTTAACAAGAAAAGCTGCCTTCTTGGTGCTCCAGCTCTTCCATTTCTTTTCTGTCTATAGTGAAGTCAGAAATAGTGTAAGTGAACCTGTTAGTTCCTAAAAAAGGGTGAGTTTAGTCCATGGGTGTTAGGGACTGGTTTGAGGCAGATGTTTTATCAGAACCACTTGCCCATGGCTGGAATAATAAAGCAAAACATTCTGACAAGAAGATTCTGAAAGTCAGAAATTGCCGTGCTTTGCGTTGTTTCAAAGTCCTTTGTGGCCGTTCTAACAAGATACACCATTACTTGGAAGTTTCAGGGAGTACCAAGACCCTGCGGATGGAGGGGAGGCCCTCCAGGTGGTGGTGTCTGACAGTGCAGGGGTACCTGTGTGCTTGGGCTCGACCTAGAGAGGAGATCCAAACCCACAGCGTCTCAGCTGCAAACCTGAAACCCAGCAGCAGAGATGTGTCTGCGTAGCTGGATTTTTGAATGCTATAGTTTTGAAATTGGAAGGACCAATGTGTCCTTCCAGTTAAGATAAGATAAGAAATTGTGCCCATCAGAATTCTGTAGCATTGCAATTTTTCCTTGTCTGGGAACCTGGGTTTTAGAGGCACTAGAGAACAGTGTGTTATGGGAGTTTGCAGTCTTTTATTTATCTTACTGATGAATAATTCTTCACTATTGAGTGCAGATGGTGAGTTTCTTTAGGGGGCACACAGCACTTCCCTGTTTTTAATCTTTTCTTATTGATGAGTTAGGCCTGTTAGCTGACTAGGAATTAATTACTGCACTGCTTTCTTCCCCCAGATCCTCTACCCCTGAGGCCAGTCCCTTGCAAAGCCAGGGGAAAGGCACCCTTCAACCTCTAGCACTGACTGCTTGGGACAGGAGCATGTTTAAATCAAAGAAACTCCTAGGATATCTTGATGCATGTAAGAAGGGAGAGCGATATCCAGCTCACATCTAACACATGGTTATCCCGTAGCCACAGTTTCTTGGCTGGGCAGCAGTGTTCTCAGTAACACCGTGAGGCTGCCTGCACAGGGGCACGGCTAGGAGACACAGCTGCACTGCTCACATTACCTCTAAGTTAAGATAATATACTCTCCTGACAGCTGGGATCCTTTTGTCAAGGTATTGGGAAGATAAGAGTCAAAATAAGCGATTTTCTGAAGCTTGTTTAGGGCAGAAATGCTTTCTTGAGAGAGCAGGAGCTGTCAGGATAAAGGGAACGCTGACACTATTGAAAACCCACTGTCTTTCTGTACCAACGGTTTAACTTACCCACACTGGCCTTGGGTTTTATTCTCATGCTCCAGAGGCAGTAGCACAACCCCAGGATGTTGGATTGTTCCTGTGGGCTGCTCCTACACACCTGAGGTTATCTCTGTTGGAAAGCAAAACACATCCAAGCAAAATCTCATTGTATCGTTCTGGGGTGAACGAGGTCAAGCAGGCAGGAGAGTTGCTCTTCCCCTTGGAGTGTGGCAAAGCACACCTACATCTCATGGATGATGGAGAATGGGAAAGACTGAACCTAAACTGCAATTAGCCCTAATGAAGATGCTCTCTGTTCCTCTCTCGGCGGATGCCTGCTCATGGCAGAGCCACAGCAATGCTGACATCTTTGGCAGGCAACCAAACCAGCTGCCACCACATCTCATGCCCTTGTCCTTCCTCCTCCATTGGATCTTGGTTTGCTGTGGGTTCATTAACGTGCTGATGCAATTAGCAGGCTGCACCAGTGCCTGCACTTCTGGCTTGTGGCTGGTGTCTGTGGTTGCTGCAGAGAAGGAGCTCATTGCCGTGTGGTGCCCTCAATGCAGTGAGAGAAAGCAGCTGAGGTGTTGGAGCTTGATGACAGGGTGGGCCTGGATGTGTGGATGTGTGTGTACCCTTTTTTGGGGGCTTTTTTTTTTTTATCTTCTACATAAAACTCTTCAATAGCAAATGGATCGTTACCAAGTAATTACAGCTGTGGTATGCACATAAGCCTTTATTGCACCTGAGGGCTTTCAGAAGCAACGCACACACACGTGCCTCTGTATGCACGCGCAGGTAAAAAAAAGAAATCCTTACTATCCATGTTTAGAAATGAAAGCAAAAGGAGCTGAAAACCGCAGAGAAACCTCAGCTACCGATTTCCCAGAGGTACCACTGAGAGGAAGAGAATTTCATGCAGGACAGCAAAAAAAAAAAACAACAAAAAACCAAACCCAAAATCCAAGCAATGAAGGAGGAAACTCCCTTCAGGTTTCAGTTGAAGAATCACCCTGAGGTATTGGCTGCCCACGGTTTTCTCTGCAAAATCTCTCTTGGGCCCTGCTCAGTCTGCTCTTATTTCCAGCGCTGAGGCTGGGAAGCGGAGGCTAACTCAGCACAGCAGCCCTGCAGCTGGTGGGTCTGCTGCCTTGTCTGCACAGGTTGTCATCCTGGAGATATCAAGCGGCAGAATTGAAAAATGACAAAGAAATCTCCATCATACAAGGCACAAAATAAAAAGGAGATGGCTGAGATAACAGAAATTTAAAACCCCTGTTATTAATACTGCCTCGGGCGCTGCAGTGGAAGGATTTGCATGTGCGCAGTAGTTGTCTCCATGGGCAGTAGCTGCTTTCCTCTTTGCCCAGCTCAGGCAATCCTGTTTTCATTTTTCTTCAGTTTTTTCTTTGATTTCTTTAGTTTTCCTTAGCCTTCTTAGGCTCATCCTGTGCTCCGAAGCCCTGCTGTACTGGATCTGCAGTATGAATACAGTATCTCGGGCTGGGGGAGGCTGTGCTGACAAGTTTAATTTCTGCAGATAGATCCATGCTATTAAATTAAGGAAAGGAATTCTGGAATTTAGGATGAGATGCTGTTAAGAGCTTTGAAGTGTTCACCCAGCAAGACATCTGAATGTTCTCCAGCCCTTTTCTAGTCACTGTGCTCTGAACAAGTAGAACAGAAAGTCATCAGGGCCAAAGGGAGGGAAACACGAGCCAACGTGGCCCTGTAACCCACCTGTGCTTTTGGACTGTATGATTTTGGGGTGGATACGCTATTCTGTGAGTGTTTTCACCAAGGTGAAACTGGCATAGCACGAACCTTCTTGGTGCCAGTAGTGTGGAGGGGTTGGAGTTAGTTGGTTTAGATCCTTTGCAAAGGCATTTCCAGAGCAGCATTACATGGCAAGCTCTCAGCTGCCTCTGAACAAAGTTTCTGTATGCTCGAACGATTTGCATGCAAGTATAAATCTGTGCTTCCCAATAAAGCTCTGTCAATAAGAGTACCACATCTTCTGCATGCAAGGCAGTGCTTAAATTAAAGCTGC
Source organism: Pavo muticus (assembly GCA_016647715.1). Taxonomy (NCBI): domain Eukaryota; kingdom Metazoa; phylum Chordata; class Aves; order Galliformes; family Phasianidae; genus Pavo; species Pavo muticus. The sequence continues at coordinate 588,389 of JACDJE010000147.1, read as the reverse complement.
TAGAGAAAAGGCTCGTAGGAAGAGCACTGAGCAGAGAGAGGAGATAAGGAGATATCTGAGCTGCGGAGCTGTTGGCACGCAGCTGATGTGCGGCTCTGAGTTTAGGGGGCATCCTGTCCGTGCTTTCCTTCTGCCTCTCTGGGCTGGGGGCTCTGGGGGCAGAACAGAGAAGCACAGCACACAGTCTGGCCAGAGAAAAGAGGGATGAAATCCTGGTGGAAGGATCAGGGTGTGTTGTCTCTCTTATCCAGGAGATGTGCAGTGCATGCATCTGAAGGTTGATAGGCATAAATCTACAGAAGGCAGAAGTAGTCCTTAAGGTGATGCTGGGAGGGACTGAAGTAACGTTATCTGGGGCTTGTGGCTGGTTTTGCTGTGCTGTTACATTGGTACCTGTGTTGGTGCACTCTCCCCTGGTGTGTTCCTCACCTCCGTGTGCTGGTTGGATTGGTGGTACTGAGTGTTTTCAGGTTAGCCACGAGCAAAACCATTCCTCTAGAAGAGAATGAAAGCAGCATGTTTTTTCCCCATTTAAATGTATTCCAGGTCTGCAATAGCCCAGACTGATGTGAAAGCAGAAGTGCTCACCCAATAACAGCTCCTTGGTGGGTTACGCAAGGGGAGAGGATTTCTCTTTGGACGCAGATCCTCAAATCCCAGTCAAGAAACTAAATAGCTGTGTCTGTGTCACATCACTTGATCCGAATGACTGTTGAATTGCAATTGAAGGACCCTCTAGCTTCTGCTTTCCTTTTCAAATCCTGTTCCTCTGCTTTAACCTTTCTCTGTTTGCATGGCAGCGTGTAAGGTTTGTAGTGCAACTCTGTACACTGAGGTGCGTGCATGTTTATTATTTATTGCTAGTATATTTTTCAGTGTGGAATACTGCACATGGCTTCTATTTTATTATGGGTAAAAGAAGAATCAAATTTGCCTTGGATGCCACAGAAACGTCTGGAAATTAGCTAGGTATAACTGTACCATTTCTCAAATTTGGATGGCTTGATTGCCGCCTTCTTTCCCCTTAATTCTTGGTCTCCCCTTGATATCATTTCCCTTAGCAAAAATCCTGCAGGAATAGGTAACCCAATCCTACCCTGGGATTAGAGGACTCAGTCCTGGTCTCATTCGCACTTGGATAAGCCAAAAATAAACCTACTGGAAATTGGGAAATCTAACATTCTGGCATTGATTTCCTAACTCTGCTGGTGACTTCTGGATTCCTGTCTGCTTGAAACTGGACCAAAAACCATTAATTCAGGAAGCAGCTTTTGACCTGCTTCGGTTTGAGCTTGATGGGGTTGTATTGACCTTGAGCCTTCATCAATATGAAATCAGCTCAGTGTCCTCCACTGGGGGAAAGCTCTCTGCTTTAACCACACGATGTTCTTGTGACCTGAGACAGACCGATGTGTGCCAGCGCTGGGGATTGGGATATCCCATGGACTGTCTCTTCTGACAAAAGGTTGTCTTTCCAGATTCTAAGTCTCTCTCACTTCAGGCTGTCAGGGGCTTTGGAGACCAACCTTGGTTTAGCATTTCTGCTCCTTGCCATGTTTATGCCTTTCAGAGCTACTGAGCTATTTAACAGGAAAGCAAATCAGTGCAGAAACATCAGCCTGAGAAAATATTTCTGATGCCTTCAATGTGAGCCACAAATGTTTATTTGGAGAGTACATTCAGGAGTGATTTGGGCTTGGTGGGTAAGGTAGAAGAAGTTTTTAAGTATGGAATATGTTTCCATCTTTTCCTAAGTGCAAAAATAACAGCTTATTCGAGATGGGAAGGAAGATCTGTGGATGGATTGCTTTGGGACCAAGTCCCAGCCTGGAGCAGGAGGAGGTGTGTGGAGGTGGGATTGATGTGCATCTTCACAGTGAAAGATGGTGAAAAGGAAAAACAACCAAACAAACCAAACCCAAACAACCAATATCTGGCTACCTCCTTCCCTGCAGAACACTTGTGTGTGCGGTGGATGCGGCTGCGCTCTGCACGGTGCGTTCAGTGCGGCAACTCGGAGCATTTGGCCTCTGATGTTTTAGAGGTTGTAGCAGCCAAAATGACTTCTCTCCCAGTGAGCACAGTGAGGGGAAAATGGCGTTGGTCTGACTCACTGAGGTGACCTGCTGCTAGGTGCCCGGTCTTGCTTTCCTTAGGAGGTGGCTTAGTGAGGTGCAGACAAATCCCTTTTGCTTTTATTTCAGGTTTTCTTTGCTGGGGGATGCTGTGATTTTTTTCCTCTTTTGAAAAAACGCTTTTATTAGTTTGGTGCTGCGATTTGGGCCGTTTCACCCAGATAATGAATTCTGACTATTTAAAGCTATTTAAGCTTTTGAGTTTTTCTGTTTCTTGCATTAGCAGAGGATGATACCGAGCATTACCAGGGTAACCAAATAACCAGAGAAGAGATCTGAGGGTTGCAGCTGCACGCACCAGCAGACAGTGGTGTGTGGCTCACAGGGAGAGCAGTTCCTGCTGCAGCCTTGTGTTGTGCTGGCGGGAGGAAGCCTGAGCTGTATCAGGGCGATCAAAGACTGACAATGAGCTAACAGTGTGAGATGGCCATAAAAAAGCAAGGTATGATCCAAGGGTGTATTAGGAGATGAATTTCTAGTAGAGATTAATGCTGCTGTGCCAGACAGTGGTGCAACCTCACTTGGAATAGAGTAGCCCATTTGATTGCAAATATTCAGCAAAATGAATTCAGACTGGAACAGGAACAAGGGCAATCAGGGGAATGGAGGAGCTGTCTGCGACAGGAAGCTGACAAGAGCTCTCAGGACAGACACCCGCAGGGAGGAGAGCTTCAGCCAAAAGATGGAAGGATGAATAGGTACTGGGCGCTCACTGAAAATGTGGGCTGCTGGCCAGGAGATGCTTTCTGAGCATCAGACAGGTTTAGAGCAGCCTCCATTGGGTTCCTAGCTGGGTCCTCAAACTGAATTTGCGAAAACCTCAGCAGAATGGGAGCCTGCCTGCAGGCTCATGCGTGGAATAGCTGACTAGTCCTAATGGCCAAGTCTTGAAGTTTTCACAAGCCCCCCTTTTTTTTTTTTTTTTGACTAAAGAGATGCCAGAGCTTTCACCCAAGAAGCAAACCTGGCTTTAATGTGTGCCCCAGGCACGGTGCCTGCTGTTTCACCTGTTGCAGAGCTCTAGTCCACATTTTGCCAAGATGGTAAATTATGTGGTGTTAACTAGTGTTGCTGGGTTTCCATGGCAACCCTTTTGCTAATTAACGCACAAGTGGCAAGGGAAAAAAAATCTGTCCTTAATGATGAATCAATTTGACAAGACCGTTATGGTAAGAAGAATTCTGAATAGGCACTCTGAAGGTGTAGAGCAGGGATACGAGCATGTTTGTTGCTTCTAAGGGGAATAATGGGGAGAAAGAAAAACATGTCGGTGTGGTTCTGTCCTTATAGCATCCAAACAGCAATCCTCCTAGCAACTGGGAAAGGGATAGCGTTTGGAAAGGGAACTAATTATCCTGAAATGTGTACAAAAGCTGTATATGAGGAAGGTACCTCAGAACATAACTCTAAATGCTGTGCTTGTTTGGTCCTTTTTTGGTAAGGCGTTTTGAGTCATTTTGGTGTTTAAAAGATTAATTAAAAATTAAGTGAATTTAGGAAATATAAGTGCATGAAGGAATTGGAAAATTTACACTATTTTATGTCCAAAAAACCACAGTTCCTCACAGTCTGCTCCCATATTTCAGTCTGCTCTACTCCTTCTTGCAGCACCCATGGGATGTCCCCATGGGTGGCTCCCAGGAGATGGGCCCAAATGAGACCACAGATTGATCTTGTTGTTTGGAAGTTTGGAGGAGAACCTACTGCCACTTCACAGCGTGGCCCTGACTGCTGATGCTGTGGCCTTTGGAGCACATCAGTGGTAAATCAGGAGTGAGAAAAACAGCAACTTCCCAACACGTTAGGGCTGAGTTGCAGGCGTAGGTGCCATCAGTGGGGGCAGCTAAGCCCTGGCAGCACTTTGTGCGAAAGGCATTGAGTTAAGTCACAGTGTCCTGGCTAAATTCTTCACTGGATCATTGTACTCAGCTCTCTGGAATCATCTCCTCTCACAGTTTTAGTTAGACAGAGCTGTGCATCACAAACTTCTGCGTTCTGTGGACCACCAGCTAAAGGGGAGCTGGGGGATGACCCGGTATCATGTTAGCATCCATGCCTTCTTCCTGGAGAGGTTCTGGCGTCTCTGCCCACTGCCTCCTGCAGCTTCTAAAGCACCAAGTAAGCAGCCAAGTTTTCTTGGAGTGCATAGCTTCAGGGCAGAGCCAGATGTCTGATGGAGCACTGGGGTTGCCAGTCAGCTGCTGGGGTTATCAGTGGGAGCATTTGTGGGGAAGTTGCAGCTTGGGCTGCTGTGCAGCATGCCCTGTTTGATGGATCAGGGCCAGCAGACTGAGCAACATAGGGTCCTGATGCATCGAGCAGGATGAAGGCATCCGCCTTCTCCCTCATTCTGCAGGACAGGCAGAGAATTTCTCATGAGATTTCAGCCTCTACTGATCTCTGTCAGTGTCTGAGCACTGCGGGGTTGTTCCTTTCTTGGTGACACATCTGTGCTACCCTGGGAAAAACAACCTCATGCTCATTTGCATGGAGGATGATGCGCACAGGGCTCTGTTTGGCACCCATGGGTGCTATTCTGATGGCTTTGCATGGATGCATGAACTTCCAGAAAAGGTGTTTTCATTGCCCAAAGCTCACAGCGAAGGAAGTATGGTGGTTTTCTCTTTATACGATTGCCCCTGGGAAACAGGCACCTTGCACCGAGGAACACTTTCCTTTCTCCCTTGGTAGCAAGTGCTGTCTGGAGACAAACGTGCCAAAACCTGTTACCAGCACACAATCTGTGTTTTAATTCCCCCAGATCAATCTCAGTGCAAAAAATACTCACAGCTCCCCTCTGGCTCTGAGTGACCCAAAGATGGAGTGTCTGTGTGCTTTATAGCCATGTAAACAATGCTGGAAGTTGCCATCAGTGGTAGTGCAGGCACCTTTATGGAGGAGTTCTGTAGAATGTCTGTATATTTTTATTTATTTAAGGCTGTTTGGGGCACTGAAATAACCTGCTCTACAGCCGTCACAAATCTCCCCTGGGCTTAATTGGCTGCTGACTTGAGTTGTTAAAAGTTGTTTGAGGATCTGTGTTTGCAAGGAGTGCAAGTAATGCTGGGAGCGAGATGACTTCTGCCTTTTTAAGGAGAAAAAGGCCATTTGTCCAGATATGTACATTTCGGGACGAGTAAATTCTCAGGAGAGCGGGAGAGGTGAGGCTGCACACCCAGAAAGCCCCAGGCCTCTCAACACAGCGAGGTGGAAGAATTGGAGGGAGTCACGGCGGCCCTTGCCTACAGCTTTCGGCAGCACTGCGCTGCTTCCAGCACAGAGATGGAGCTGCCTGGGAGAGCTGCGGCTCTTAGCGAGGTGATGCCTCCACAGCCACGTCTGTCTTGGGGACCAGAGGAGACACACCCCCTGCCTTGCTTCGGGTGCTGCAGTTTGGGAGAGAGCATTGGGCTTCGTTAAAATCTGGCATATTTGGGAGAAAGCTAGGCACTCAGAGAGTGTGTCCTTGATTGCAGTATGGGAACAAACATTGCTGCTCTTAGAGCGCTGCTGTTGGGCTGTAATAACACGGCCCTCTTACTGTCATAGCCCAGTGTACAACAGCGAGGATGGAGTGTAGTCTATCAGTGCATTATTTAGGCTTTCATGGGACTCACTGTATAGAAAGGGGAGGTTTTGGTGCTCACCTTGCATCACCAAGGAGACTTTGAGGTCTCGCCTAGGACTGCAGAACCTTTCTAGCAGAGCCCATCTGCTGCCCAGCTCCTTGTGCAGTAGCTCTCACTTGGGCATAGCTGCTGGCACCATTATGGTACAACCACAGTCTGCCTCTGCTAATCTTGCTTTTGAGAAGCTTCTTCTAGACAGATATCAACCAAGTTGCTTCATTTGTTTTTCATTCAAAGACTTCTTCACCTTGTAGGTAGGAAATGTATTGTTGTTGGTGTTTTGATTTTAGATAGTTAAAATGGAGCCTCTTTCCATTTCAGATGATACACTCCTAGCTCTCCCCATTATACATGGCTTGCCCCCAAATGCCTCCTATTTATTTCCACAGAAATGACAACAAAGAGCACAGCAATACTATTTGGTTAAGCAAATTCTCATCTACAAAACACTGTTTTTCAATATAGTCCCCACCAGGAAGCATTACTTTTGGAGCAGTCCTCGTACATAAATAATATCTTTCTTGGAGCTATTTAAGCTGTGTTAGTGCAGTCTCTGTAATGGTGGTTTAGCTGAGCTTTTAACAGGTTTAATCTCTTTCTGGATATTAATCCCCCCAGAACCTCTGATAAAATTTGTTGCTTTTCTCTGAATCCCTCCCACGCTATCAATATCTGTCTGAAATGAGTTGCCTTGTGCAGAACAAGCCAGAGGAGGAGGGATTGTTACAGCTTCTTACAGCTCTTGCTCTCATTGCAGTGCTTTTCAGACTCCTCTCCAATTTCCTGCTACTGCTACTGCCCTACTTCCTTGCCCTGTGAGCATCTCCCCCATTGAATATGGGTCTGGAATGAGCTGGCCTCCCATTTATTAGCTTTATTTCTTGGTACTCAGAGATATTTGTAAGGTTTCCCTATTTGATACCATTGGGAAAGGTAATTCAGTATTACCTCTTCCATATTGCAATAAAGATGTAAAGGTAATGAGGACTGCAACAAACAGTCGTTGTTGGGTCCTGTTTCCAGTTTCTTGCGCTGTTCTTTCTTGCTATGTGCTGCATCGCAGGATCCCTAAGTCTGTGTGACAGCAAACTCAACCTGTGGTCCAGGTTATCAAAGACTGTGACTGAACTGGAGGGGAAATTATCTTTTTTTCCATCAAGTTGCTGTAGAAATTGCACACTCTCCTATGAGGCAGTAGCACACTTTGGACAACCTCTTTTGTCAAGTATTTGGTCTGAAAAAGCAAGGCTTGCTCTGTCAAACCATCCAGCGCTCCCATGCGAACCTCAGCTGAGCCGCATCCTCAAAGCCAAGCTCCTCATGGCTGGACCTGAGCGGGGTCCCAAAATCTCTCCTTGTCCAAAAATGTGTCTCCGTGGTTTTCAGATGTCCAGGTTTTCTCTGATTCCGGCTGTTATGGAGGCAGTAGCAGGGATGGAGGGTTTTGTAACAACGTACTTGACCGCTGTGGACATTCTGCTCCTCTTCTCTGTCCCTTCCCTTTGGATAAATTTCCTGGCTGGTCCAGCTGTGTAGTTTGTAAAGAAGGCAGCTATCATCATGAGAAATGCTGGCCATAAAAAGTAATGGGAAAATTTGTGAAGGTAGGATAATGTATTCTTTCTGTGTCAGAGCTGCAGGAAGGAAAAGCAGTGAGAGGTATGCAGCCACAGTGGAAACCTGTGTGAGAGATCAGGTTATATCCTGCCTGTCTCTTTCTCTTTGGGTGAACCGTGAAACAAAAATAAGAGGCAATCTGAGCTCCTACCCCATTTTCACAGGGTTTGTTTAAATGAGGATTTACTTAGACTGAAAGCTTACTAGAGCCACTTAGTTCTTCCAGGTGGAGTACATATCTAGGCCAGTACTAAAAATTCATTACGAGATGTCTACAAGAGGGTCCTTGCCAAGCACTTGCCCAAAGAGAGCATCTTGAAAGCTTTCGACAAACAGTATCAATTTTTAATGATACCTGGAAATAACTAGCGCTGCCAGAGTTTGCCATAGCATTTATAAAGCCCTGGGAATATCTGTGATGGAACAGGCTGCATTGCAGGCCTGTACATGCTCTTGTTTTCAGCAACTAGTCAAAATAGCTGTAGCAAAAGTTTGGGCTTATTTCGCTATCAGTTAATGTGCATTGTAATACAAATGTGTTGCCTCTGATTGCTCACCACCTCTGTAGGAGCAGTGTAATTGCAGTTGGCACAGTTTTAGCCATCTTTCCTGTAGGTAGTCACGGCTGTCCATCACTGCTTTCCCTCTGCCGTGCCTGCCCAACCCACAGGTATGATTGCCATGAGCTGCCCAGCACACGGTATGTACACTGTAACTGCGTGTAGATTGCTTACCAGGCAAATAATACATGATATCTGAAGCTGGTCCTGAGCAGATCCTTCAGTTGGGATAACATACTCAAATGAGCTTAACCATGACAGCTTGGGCAAGTTTCAGTCCAAATTCAAGTTGGACTGTCATCAGGCACCCTCAGCTCTACCCACGTGTAGCAAGTTCTCCCCAGACTCTCATTTGTAGTCCGTGCTAGTTTTGCTCTAAAAAAATTGCTCTACAAACTGTAGGCAGCATTGAAATCTATTGGCTGAGACATCAGACACTGGGGGTTAGATACTCCTCGAAGCAAGAATCTGATGCATTCGATGAGTGTAGGCTTACAGATGTTCCCATTGACTTTGGATCCACTATTCACATCGATAAGGACAGAGCCTACAGCACAAACCGCTTTCTGTGCTCTGCACATAGCGAGGAAGAATGGTGTTATGGGGAAATAAGAAAAGCTTTGGAGCTTTGCATTCAGCTGTTTGCCTTTCTGCAGAGTCTGAGCCTGGATGCCCATCCTATTCTTCTGAATACCATTTCTGAGCTGCCCGTGCCCCTGTCCCATTATTTTCCTACAGCACAACCAGGGCTCATTTGGGACCTCAGTAGGGCAGTGCCCTGGGACAGGCCATGGAAAGGAGGGATCTTTGGTGCAGGGCCCACACAGCTTCACACGAGCTGTGCTGCCTGTTCTGCTGGGCTGAATCACATCCCAGGGTGAGCTGAACGTTTTCCACCCAGGGGCTGGGATGGGTTTTGTCATGCTTCGTTTGCCTTTCCCCTCTGATCTGAGAGTTGACGTTTTTTAAGCATAGGTCTTTTGAAAGTAACGTTTTGGTTCACCTTTAGAGTTGCCATTTGACTTCTTTGTCGTAACGCGTCCTGATTAATGATTAATTGCAAAGGACATGTTCCAACTCCAGCCTGTGTCCCGGGGTGCTTGTCGCAGCAATGATACACTAGGTGATTACTCACTCCCCTTAACCTGACAGCTGTATTTCTTCCCCTGACTGGTTAATGACCTTGACCAGGTACACGCACGTTTTCTCAGTGTGCATGGTTGGGGATGTGCAAATTCCTCTTTCGCTTGCATGACCTTCATTTATCTAAGGTTAAAAAAAAAACAAAAAAGGAGCTGTTCTATGAACAGATGGAGCATTATTTCTAGAGGTAGGTGAATAATGCAAAAATTTATTCATTCCAAACCCCTTCAGACAACTCAGATGTTTGCCTTAAGATAGCGTTGCAAATCCTAGTGCAAATATCTGCTCACATGAATGTTCATCCTGACCATCTTGAAAATTGTATGTGAATGTGGTAGTCATCGAGTCCAGGAGCAAGAGTAGTGCCGGGAGACTTAATTGATTCATTAAGGAAATTAGGAATTATCACTATTTTAAGCAGTAGTTACAGAACATGTAGTTTGTACATAACGAAGTTAGACTGAAAAAGGTTGTCAAATCATAGCAGGTAAAAATAATTATGTGAAAGCCAATCTGTTCATGGATAATTCACCAAGGAGGAAATGCTGCTAAAATCAGCAAATGTTTGCTGCAAGTAGTTTGCTTGGCTCTTGTTGTTCCTTAATGAATTGAATCTATTAGCCTGGGAAAACATCATGTTGCCTGGAAAAAACAAATTGTATTTGTATGCTTCCTCCCCGTGCATTTGGACCCATTTTAACATGAACACACTGGTTATGCTGTGGAGCTGATTTTATTATGGCAGAAATAAAACCAAGTTTGCAACTCTAGCTATTCAGAAGCTAAGCTCTGGAACTGGTATATGGGGAGAGAGGCCTTTGAATTCCGTTGTGCTGCTGTCCAATGTCTGTATCTCTTACCAGCATGCACTTCAGGAGCTGTCTGTTCCCTGGGCACGCAGTGAGGGGCTCTCAGCAGCCGGGGGCTGCCAGCTGTGTCGGTGTGGGGTTGCCGTGCACTGCTGCCCGGGATCGTGTTTGCAGCCTGCTTGGGCACACGAGTTGGCTCACAAGTTCCTGGTCTGCGTGACATGCTTTCTGATGCATGGGGAGCCGTGTGAGTCATAATGCTCCAGCTATGGTCTTTTTGGATGGAAATTATACTTTTAAATATATACTGTGATTACATTCGGCGGTGATGGGCTCGTTTGAAGGAACTGGAATGTAAGCCATTAAGTTGAGTGGCTGCCATTATGTGCTACGTTTGCCAACAGATAATAGACAATGATATTTCATCTGTGACAATTTTGCCCTCTAGACTTTGAATGGAATTATCTCTCTACGTAGCTGCTTTCTTCAGCGCCATCCAGGTATAGCTTTGTCACCCCAGGCAGCAAGTGTGGCCCCTGCAAGTTGGAGGGGTGGGATGCAGAGAGCCAGGCTGGCACACGTTCTGCACAGCAGGACTGCAGGGATGGGAAGGGCCGGCTTGCACAGGAGCCACAGGACAGTAACTTCTGTTCATTGCTAACCTGAGCTGAATTGAGAAAAGAAGCTTAGGGGAGGAAGCCGCATATCCCATTGCTGATCTGGCCAATCCTTGTAATAGGCTTACACGGCTTGATGACAATCTGCAGGGGAGTTGCATACATTTATTTTATTACCTTACTGGTGAGATAACCTCTTCCATCCGGGATTGACCATTGAGCTTTTTACTAAGAAAATAGACAGTGATACAGAGTGAATTAGATGGAAAAAAGAATGTCAGGCCCAATGCCTGACATCCACCTGTTGAAACCAAGGGAGCAAAAGTGTGTGCTGTGATGTACACCTGCAGGGCTGCCTCCTTCTCTTCCTCACCCCGTGTGTCAGTTCCCCAGAAGTGATGCTTACTGTGGGGCTTAGACTGGAGCAAGCTGAATGCTTTTGGAACTCAGGAGTGGGGCAGCACATCATGCAGCCAGGGCTGCTGCTGCCTCTGCAAGGCCACCTGAAGCCAGAGGTGCTTTCTGGAGTCATGTGTTGCTTCTCCATCCACCTTTCGCTCTGTGCTTTCTTTTCATTAAGATTTGCCATAAGCCAGGGTCTGCAAAACATTCTGAAGATGGCATTCTCCTCTTTGTGTTGTGTCTGCGAATGAGCCACTCCTTGGTTTTATGAGATGTAAGCTGCAGTGCCCTACACCGGGAAATCAGGAGATCAGAGCAGCACATGAGGAGCCTGAGAAGCACTGTTATCAGAGTAATATGTGCAGCTGGACTTAAGTCTGTCCCAGGCACTGATTTGCAATACTAGCAACCTCTATTTCTAAGTACTAGGTTCTCATCACTTTGCTAAAGATCTTTTTTTTTTTTTTTTCCCCAATTTTCTTCTTTTTTTATGCTATTATTTTGACCTCATTCTACAATAACAGTATATGGGAATTGTGCATTAAGGCTGCTCACTGATGATGTGTTTTAATTCATTGTGGTGTAACGTGGCAGAATGTGTGTATCATGTGACATGTGGATAACGTGACATAATTTAAAACACACTGCAGTGCCTGATATCACAGAGGGACTCTTGCTGCCTGCTCCCTATGCTTGGCCATCCAGGAGTGGCGTTTCTGCTTTGTATTAACAGGCTTAAATTTGAGTTAATTTCCTTTCCTGATCTTCAGACCCTGACCAACTGTGTCAGCTTTTAGAGAACAATGTATCTACTTATGTTTTCATCAGTTCTGGTCCTGTCGCTTCATTTTACCATGGATGTTTGATTCCAGATAAGTGAAATTGCTGCACTTGGTGCTCGTGGTGTACGTGCCCGTGTGCATCGTGTGCTGGTGGCTGTGTGCTGTTGGGTAGGTCTGGGACGACTTAGGTGTTCGTCATCTGCTCTGTGCTGCGGGTGCCTGCTGGCAGTTCTGCATCTCCTCTGGGGGTGCAGACCCTGCACCTGGGACAAGCAGCCCCGAGTGTCATTGTGCAGAGCTGTGTTGTGTGGAATAAGGAAATCCACTGGGAGTAATTTGTGTAATTTGCTCTTTAATTTCTTTTCGCTTTGGAAACTTCCGTGCCATGGAGTAACAGGTGATGTACATTTTGAAATCATCTCTAAATCTCAAGTGCTTTTGCGTTCCTCAGAGCAGTTACAATTTCACCTTCCCTCCCTGCAAAACTGTTCAGCTGCTCAGATTAACTCTGTTTCCCTGCAGCCAGCCAGTCTGCTCCATGGGAGGAAGTCTTTCTACTTTCCTTTTTGAGGAAGGCCTGGGTTTTGGGGCAGAATGAATCTAGGTGTGACATTCCTGGCACTTCCAGGCAAGTCTTGGTTATTTCCAAATGGCTTTTGAGGCTGTGGATCAGCTGTGCCACAGCACAGGGATGTTCAGAACAATCTGCATGCAGCTGAGCGCTTGGTGCTGTGCATCCTCAATTGTATCAGCTCTGCTCTTCGCTGTACATTCCCAGAGCCTAATTTATACATGTTTTGTAATCTGTGGTTTTGCTTATCTGCATTATTTTACACCCTGGATAACTGAGAAAGAATTGTATCAATCTTTCCCGAGTCCTGCAGCAGCCTGTACCCAATGTGGCGATGTTAGCCAGCACCATGTTTGCTGCAGCAGCGAGCAGTGGGGCCAGGCTGGGTTTATTAACACTACAAACATTAGTAGCACACTCTGCCTGCTTCCCTCACCACATTGTGCTGTGCAGGGTCAGCTGGGTAACATGAAATGGGGCATAAATCAAAGCACGGCTGTGGCCCTCTGCTCGCAGGAAGGATTTTCAATATGTCTGTAGGTCTTTAAGGTCATTTCTGCTGTCATTTAGGAATGTGAGGAATCCTCCTCTTTGGTCAGAAGATTAGGATTTACACAGATTTAAACCTCCATATGCATTTAGACCTTTGTTTTCTATGTGCCATAGTGCGGGATTCGTGCTGACAGCCTGTGCTGGTGCTGGGAGCTGGTTCATTGGAAGAGAGGTTTTGCTTGCCTGGGTAATGTAAACTTTGAGCACCAGAACCGATCCCATAATTCATGTGATTTAAAGGATTATGGTTAGTGGCTATTTGTAATTACTGTACACAGAAGATACGTCATCAGGCAAGGGGAAGCTTAATTTGCCCCGTATGCAGAAAGGATTGGAAAGTAATTATGGCAACGGGCACCACCAGAGCACAGGCTTGCTGCTGCTCCGGAGAAAATTAAAAACCACAAGGGCAGAATTTTACTGGGGTAACTCCAGCTCCTTCATAGCCCTTTTTTTCATTCCTGCCTTGATCTTATAGGCGATCTCAGCTCTCCAGATGTGATATGCAGCTCTATGTTGTGGCTGTTTCAATTAGTAGGAATGACATGGAGAATAACATACCCTGGAGTCTGCTACCGTGCCTTAGATGAGACCAGGTGATTTCACTTGTGCCAGACGCTCTGTCTTCAAGAAAATTTAAATCAATGAAGAATGTAATAACCCAGCCCTAATGAGCCTTTCGGTTTGCACTGATGCTCCACCTTTATATACACATAAAGCTTCCAACCAACAGGGAGGAAGCAGAGGCTCTCTCACTCCAATCAGCACTTCTCAGCTGCAGTCCAGCCGTTTGTCAAATTCATCAAAGGACTTGAAAGAGAAAGGAAAATTCTTTGCCTCGTGCTTAACCTTCATGTGATTGCACCTCTTTAGAGAATATGCAAGTCAAGTGGAGATTCCCTCCTATTGTTTGGTGGGTGACGGCTAATCCACAGCGATTCAGCGTCATTCAGTTTGTGTAACTTCTGGTGAGGGGTTTAAAAATAAACACATGATCAAAGGGGTTTTTGGTAGATTATAAAAAAGCAACAGCGTAGAAGCACAACCTGGTGGGTTGGGGTGACATTTTCTGAGTGCTTCCCTTCTGTCTGCTCTGTGACAGCAAAGCTGCCATAGTTGTGAAAAGTAGAGATTTGGGACTGAGCCACCCTCAGTGGTTTCTGTTTGGCTCAGGTGAGTGCCCACCAAAACACTTCCACGGTGCCATGATTTTTATGGTTTTTGTTATTGATATTCCACATCATAGCATCATGTTGAGCACTGGGAGTTAAAGAGTTAATGCTCCAGTTCTGTGAACTGTCAATATTTCTGGGTACCTGGTTCTCAGAATAGAAGAACTACATATCCCAGAACTGCATATCCCGGAAGACTTTTGCTGTTCTGTTTCTGTTTTCCATTCAGAAGGAAAGATCAAACTGCTCAGGAGTCACGAGGTTGCCCCTTTTACTGCTCGTTTCTGTGGTGTGTGCTCCCTAGCCATCTCACCTTCGGCACTGGAGTAAGGCCTTTGGTTTTGGATGCTCTCCCTCTCATTTCATTTGATTTATTAGCTTCAATTCCAACTATATCGTATTATATTGTGTTGCCTCGCATTCCACTATCATATTTAGTAAGTTACTTTTCTCCCTTAGCTCGCTGCCGTTGTTGTGTTTGTAGGCCCATCTCCCTGCCTTTTCCCTTCCCCCCTTCCCCTCTCCTGGGGTGTGAGTCAGTGAGTTGCCCTACCCCAGTAGCCACGGAACTGGGCCGAACCAGCCCAGAAGCCAGTGACACATGGACGCATGGTGTTTGTTGTTTAAACGTGGAGATGGACGAGGGGATTGCAGAGCAGCTGCGCACAGGTTCCTTGGGACATCTTTAAGATGATGGTATTGCTATTACAGTAAATAGCCCCATGAGAAACAGCCCTACAATCTGTGCTGTAAGCATTACTGCACGTGAGGGAGCAATGCAATTAAAACATGAGTGGGTAAAGCAGTGTGAGGTGCCTTTCTGCTGGGAACACGGGAAGTGAAGTGTCTCCTGTTCTGATGGGCTTACCCAAGGGTCCATTTCTTCACCCTGAACTCCGGCTCTCTGTGTATTTTTGCTCAAAGGTATTTTGGCTGCTGCCATTATGGAAGGAGCCTGTTGAATACAGTAGGAAATGCTGTCATTATTTTAGAGTGCCTTTATGCTGTTTGTATACAGGACATGTCTGTACAAGGACAACTTAAACAAATGGTGTCGTGTCACTGCTTTTCTCCATCTCCCCTCTGCAGACTGCCATCCTGATCCTGTACTGTCACAGGTTCACGCGACTCTATTTTGAATGGGAACTACCCAGAGTTGTGGGTTTTGGTTGATTTTTGGTTTTGTTCTTTAACTTTTATAACTCAATTAAACACATTGGGAAATGATCTGACGGTGAAATACCTGCCCTAGGATTATTCATTACCTCTGGGTAATACCCAGAGGTCACAGTCTTGGAAACTTTGCACTTATTTAAAATTTTCTAAGGAGATAGCAGCTGATTGTAGACTTCTTTGGATGTTTTTGGGAGTGGCTGTTCCTTAGGTGAATTCTTGATCTTGAGAAACTCTGCGCTTAAAAGCCAGTGCAGAATCTAGGGAGCTGAACGCCATTATTTATCCCTGAAAGAGTTAGGAATAGAGGTTTGTGTTCCCCAGTCTCAAACTGAATCATCCGCTAAAAGAATTTCTACTATTTTGTGCCCATTTCAGTCTACAGGGACCAGTAAATCCCTGATTTCTTTTTCCAAGTTGGCCATTAAGAAGCCACTAAGTGCTGACTAGTTGAGAATACTAAGTAGAATTAGGTGATTTCTCTAAAACCTGTTTCAGAGTCAGCTGCCTCACTGCAGGCAGACATTGGCCAGAAATGCATGTCTTGGCTCTGGAAGCAAACAAGGTGATGGAAGACGCAGCAGGTGAGCTCGGCAGAGGTTCTGCAACGCTGGGCCACGCTACATTTGCTGTGGTACAGCCTACAGCATCCCTGCCGTGCTGCGTATCAGAGTTCCTGACTTGCAGAGTCTTCTGAAAGCTTTTTTTTAATTTATTTTTTTACTTGTTTGCTGTTTTTTATTTTGGCAGCATCTCTAATGTAGTTCAGTGTTTCCAGTGGCCACACTCCCTCCCTGAAATAAAACCAGACTAGAAGAGAAAGCAAAATCCACATGGACCTTATGTAGGAGTTATTTAATTGCTTTCTACTGGCTTTGCTTGCTGTTGTGAAGCAGTCACCTGTTGTATATGAGTGTTAGGGGCGTCTTAAAGCGCGGATTTGTGCCTCAATTCTTTATTGGAGGTCTGCAGAGCACTTTGGAAACCTGTAGTGAAAATCAAACTGGGGGATGCTGCAAGGCAATTGTCATAGGATCTAGGGCTTTCACCTGGACAACATGCTGTATGTAGGGTCAGTCAAACCCGTAAGCATGTTAACAGCTAGTGTGTTTCTTCTGGCTGCCTCTGTGTACTTCTAAGCGGTATATTTTCCCTAGATATTCAGATCCTCATTATTATAAATTCACAAGGCTGTTATTCTCCCAATGGGCCCAGAGAACACAATGTTATTTACAAAGCCCTTGTACACCAGGAAATTGGTGTCTGGGATAGCGTGATTTAACTATTTGGCCATTACTATGGTGATTATCATTATTTAATCCAATCTTTGCTTACCCCTTTTTGGCCATAGCCAGATTATAGCATGAATGTTAAGATGTCAGAAATGTGAACTTCTGCATCACCCAATTAAACAGAGAGAAATAGTCATTTCTAGGGCATGATGCGCCTCACTTGGAGGTAGGTAACTGAAATAGCGGAGATGAATCACACTCCAGATGTGTCTCTTTCTCTTCGCTGATTATAAAGGAGTCCTGATGACTGGTTCATATGCAGTATGGTAGACATCTAAAAGCATGGGAGATAAGTTCCATTCAAAGTCTTTGGCTGAGGATGTCTGACCACAGTGTTTAGGCTCAGACTTGAAACCAAGGGCTGTGAACTTTCTGGATTGAAGGACTCCTGTGTTGCATTTTCTCAGGAAATACACAGTATTTTATCCTGACCTTTCTCTTGTTCTCATCCCTTGCTGCTGCAGACGTCATGTTCTGTCTTTGTAACCCTGCCCTGAATGAGTCGGACGGCTGCACAGATGCAGCAAGATGCCTTCCAAAATAAAAGCTGGACCTTTCGATGTCAGGCTCTGACATTTTCTCAGTGGACCCAGCACTCAAATTCTGCCATCCCACCACTGTCCTGTTACTGCAGGCTGAGCTGTTTTCGTACTTTGGAAGAGTGAGGCTTGCTGCCAGCTTCCTGGCAAGTGAATCCCTTTCCTGGGCTGAGGAGAGGACCAGCTGAATGTCCTTCTGGCAACACTGGGAAGCAAACGGCTGAGCACACAGCACTGCTTTTCTGCACTCTCCACCAGCCCTACTGTGCTTCTCGAAGCTGGGCTTTGGAGCCTCAGGCTTAGAAATTTGCTTCTACAAAGTGGGCTAGGAGGCTCTGAAGCACAGTCCATCTAAAGCTTGGTTTTGGTGACATTTTTGTGGCAGCTCGTACTCAGATCTGCCTGTGTGTGAAGTAGCAGCAAAGTCTATGTCAGTTGAAGCAGAAAAAGCAGAAACACAGCTTCTGTGTAATAGCTCCTGGTTCATCATCAGTAAAAAACTGACTGAAATACCTAATGGTGTTAACAAAGGGAATGAGTGTCAGGCCAACCCGATTTATTTTTTGATAAGACACCTGATTTTCTAGATAAAGAAAAGGCCCTCTCCCTCACCTTGTTAGATGAGTGCCAGATCGCAGTGAGCCGCTGGTGGGCGGCAGCCATGGGAGTGGAGGTGCAGTGCCTCCTGGGACGCTGTAAGGGAAATATTTCATGCTGCTTCACACATCCCTGGTAAGGTCTCTTAGGGAATAGTATTTACAGTTCTGATCATCTGTATTCAAGAACGTTGTAGCCAAAATACCCGGGTGCCTGGAGGGCTGCTGAAACACCAGGGGAAGGGAGCTGCCCAGGGCTGCGGCGAGCCGAGGGTCCTATGCCACCTGACTGCAGCTACCCCTGTATCAAATGCCTGAGCGTAAGATAAAGCCACACCAATCTGTTAGGTGCCCTCTGCAGTAAGTTCAACACATCATGCCCACTGCTTGACTCTTAGTGGGAGCTTATTATTAAACCGTGCTTTTATTTTCTGTCCTCTTATCCAGAGATGTTGTAAGGTTTGTACTTAGTAAGGCCTTAATATAATATATGGAGAAGCCTTGTTTCTTTTCTTAGATACTGCTTTTGTTATGTAAACCGACTCTAATAACCGAAGATCTGAAGCTGTAACTGCAATTGTTACAAATCTAAGAAGCTCAATTTCTTAAAGGAAAGTCAGTTCAAGAGAAACTGTACATTAGGTCCTTTAATCTGTTGATGGAATTGCCCATAGGGACTTATATGCTCTTACACATTTATTCTGAGAACCCTGCAGCAGTGCCAGAAGGTTTACTGCAAGTCCTTACTGTGCAGGTAGTTGTTAATGGACATTTTTGTAAGCCAAACTTCTAGCAGAGCTGTTAAGTGCTCTCTAACCATTCCCATTGCTTCTCCCCTTACCTCACTGCAGCGACGGGTTATTGCCTTTACGCTTTGTATTGCTTGCCTAAATTGAGAGATATCTGTGGCTGTTAATGTCTGGGAAGGGCTGTAATGGTTGTAAAGCTGAGCTCACTCTTTTTGGGCTGAAATTTCACTCTGGAGGCAAGCCCTAGTGTTCACCAAGTGCATCTCAGGCACCAGAATTAAAGAACATGGCTCGGGATGGCTCTGACGAGCCAGTAAGTGCATGGGTAACGTCTAGATGTGCTCAGGCACTCTGACTGTTCCGTGCTGAATTCTTGTAGTGGATGAGGCATAAACACTTATTACTCTGTTAAAAACTAAATGACTCGTTGTGAGGAGCAGCAGGTGTCCTGGGCACAGGTGGATGGTTTGTGTGATGTTGTGTGAGTGCCAGTGTTTGCATGAGTCCTTCTTGCAGGTGTGAGGTAGGAATTCGTGTAAAACTGGGTGGCTTGAAATGAAAGTGGGGTCACAGAGGTCACTGCCATGCTGCTGGCCAGTTTTCAAGTGTCCATGCTTAGTAAGTAGATTCCAGGACACCGGGCTGGCCTTGGTGCAGTTCTTAGGGGTGGGCCTGCGACAGGTCAGCAGGTGCCCTCGTACCCTGCTCGTCTGCTGGGAACATTTCAAAACAGTCAGTATGTCATTAACATTAGACGAATACTAAGCTTACAGTTATACAAAAAGCATTCTTCTAAATGTGTTTGAAAGCTTTGCTTGACTTTGCATGGATTGCCTTCTGAGCCTCGAGCTGCGACTGTCTTTAACCGAGCAAACTTGCACTGAAACTAAAATTCCTTTGCAGGATGCCATTTTCTGCCCCTGTTGGGACCTCCCAGCTATGCCTTGTGCTGGCTGGATTGGGCCCAAACAGATGTGCATGCCCATGCCCACAGTTAGCACGGTGGTGAGGGGAGTGTTGCTTTTTCCATGCATAGGACCAGAGATGCTGAACGTCCACACACCCACTTGCATGTGGGGCATGGTTAGGGGCAGAACAGCAGTCTGAGAAATGGCTGCAGGCTGATTTGTATCTTGTTATTACTTCATGTGAAAGCAAAATGGTTGTGGATTGGAATGGGGGAAAAGTGTTTTCTTTTGGCTGAGCGCTTTCTTTCTGTGCTGTTGCTGCTGTGCATGTGCTTGTGTCAGGGAAACAAGCTCTTATTGACTCTTGGTTTTCTGTTTCCAAAGCTGATCAGTGGTGGTTCTATTGTAAGTGCTGAGGCAGTATGGGATCACGTCACCATGGCCAACCGGGAGTTGGCGTTTAAAGCAGGAGACGTTATCAAGGTGCTGGATGCTTCCAACAAGGACTGGTGGTGGGGTCAGATTGATGACGAAGAAGGATGGTTTCCCGCCAGCTTCGTGAGGGTGAGTGACCTTGTTTTTTCTGCTTCAGCGAATCGCTGCCATTGCTGCTCGGGTTGGTTTGATGAACTGTTCTACTTGCTGCATTTGTTGTCATTGGTGCTTATTTCCACTGTGCATGTTTTCTGTGTGAAAAACGGGAAAGAAAAATGATTTTGAAAGATGTGGGAGTGGGGTAGAGGATTCAGGCATTGCTTCGTGCTCTTGGGATGTGGAATGCCTTTGCTGTGTCTCTTAACCTGCCGTTGCCTCTCTCCTGAAGCATCTTTTTTGGAAAACCAGTTGTGTCAAGCAGACTATAAGTAAAGGATGGGGATCTACAGGCAGCCAGCAGTCGGGAGAGCGATCAGCTCTGTTTATTCTTTTAAGGAGCCCAGGAACAATTTGGCTTGTCGTCGCCTTTTTGCTGAAGCAGGTTTTGTTGTTCCTGGCTGTCTCCAGTGGCAACCTGGCCTTTCGCAAATAAGAAGGATTCAAGCACTTAATTTATTTTTATTTTTTTACTCTGTACATCTTAAGACAGTGAAAGCACAAGGAGATGCTCTTCTTGCTATCATCGCTTCTGCCACGTTGTTAGGGCCCTGTGGAGCCTTCCTCGGAGAGTCAAGACATCGGCGTTGACCTCGTGTGCTTCCTTCTCCTCTCCCTTCTGCCGAGGGTTTGAAAGGCAGAATCAGAGATTTAATTCCTTTAGAAGCTTAGGGTATCTGGCTCAGAAATGAAGATTTCTTTTGCCATGTGAAATTGTCTGAAAGATGACCCTCTGCTTTGAGCCTCCTGGGCAATTTGACAACTCTGCAGCGGTCAAGGGGAAGACTTCTTTCTGAAACACACAGTGAAGACAATGCTGCATCTTAAAAAGACACCATGTTACCTTTGGTTCTCTGCCTGCCTTACCCCTCATCCAAATCCTTCCTCTTTTGGGCAATCCTGCATCGTCAAGATCCCTATTTGATTATACCACACCATACAGAAAGCAGACGTTAGGATTAGGAAAATGGGATTTAAAAATTATGACCTTATGCTTCCTAGTGGTGTATAATAATGACATCTGATGAAGTAACCCAGACCCTTGTGTGCTACTGCATCCTTCTGATCCCCAGTGCACAATTTTGTTTTCCCCTCTGGTGCTTGTTATGCTGCTCTGATGTCTCTCCTGAGTCTGGCCAGTGCTGAGAGCAAGAGGAACTAAGCTCCCTGGGTGGGAAATGTTAGCACAAATCCCAGAATAAAAAATAGTGTTCGGTGTTTTGTCGAACAGGGCACTGTGAGGCTGACCCTGCACCCAGTGGAAATAATGAGCTTGGTAAATGGATTTGTATGAGGTGCAATCAAGACAATAATCTCATTGGGGAGAATATTCTCACCGGTGTCACAAGCACATCTCATCTGTGTTGCTAGCTGGGAAGGCTGCCTTAGACAAATCTGTCTCATTATTTTTGCTTGATTCAGAGACTGAAGTATTCTGAGCCAGTTTAACTTCTCAGTGCATTTGCCAGTGATGTTTTGTTTGTGGTTCAGGGGAAAAGATTTAATACCCATTTCTGTGTAATGTTGTAAGCGTAGTGCTCGTGCTAGATTTAATAACAGCCTTGTTTTGCACTGTACTCTTTCCCAAAAAAAACACCAGAGGAACAACTTAACCAAACAAGCCCATTTACTCTGAGGCCCGAGCCTGTGGATCATCTGGCCTGGCTGAACTTTCCATCTCTCCCCGCGCTTTTCAGACACTGGGAGACTGTTTTTAGAAGTTGGTAAAAACAAAGGAGAGGAGTCCATCAATCTGTGACACACAGAGCAAAATGTCTGAAAAACAACCTGAGATGAACCTTGGGGCTTAGCTAGGATCATGCTGGCCTTCCCAGGCAAATTTCTTGCCCATTTTGTCACTCCAATGAAATCAACCCTTCGACTCTGCAGGAAGTGGATCAGTTACCCAATTGTGAGCCGCTCATTCAGCATGGCCTGAGACCAGACACCTGCCCTGCGACCGAACCCTGTGCCCTCAAAGCTGGGAGCTGTGTTGGTTTGCTGGCATGAATGATAATTAACATTTCAAAAAATACTCAGGTAGAGTTCTGTCACAGTTTGTCCACAGCTCTGCCAAGGAAGGCTTTGGGGGAAAATTCACCACATGGCTTTCCAATCCTGAGCTGCCTTCTCCGCACAGTGCTTGTCAGGTTGCAGCCACAAGGCAGCCCACTTGCTGGCTGTCCTGCACTGAGCAAGCAGGTGCCATTTGGGCTGCCATGTTCTGCTCTCCTGCTGGCAGAGGTCGCTTCCTTGCTTCTTCATTTCTATTCTTGCAGATTCCTTTTTCTCCCCTCCCACTTTACTTGCAAAGAGAGTGACTTGGACCAGATGCCTGGAAAGTCATTGGGGCTTTGGATAGGTAACTGGAACCCCTCTTCTCCTTGCAAGATCATTGCAACTTGTGCTCCTTTAGGGTCCTGTTAAGGACCATTTAACACAAAACATTTTCATTTTGCTTTCATCACCTTTTTTCTTCTTGTGTGTTTCTTATCGAACTGATCACACTTTCATAATGAGGAGGCTGGATCTTTTCTTTGTTGTACTTTGAGTTCTGCTTTTTTGACAAGGTACCAGAAAGCTGCCCGATTTAGGCTGGGTGGTTCTAGTTTTACACGCATAAGAAAAAATACTTTCTTTTTTCTATATTTCATTTATGCAATTAGAGGAGGAAAAGGGAACAACATGTGGCATAGCAGAGGATCAAAAGCAGTTAGAGTAAGGGGTGACAGGACAGACCAAATGGGTGTAAAGCCAAACAGGATTAATTTCAGTATGTTTTGGACTGCAGGTCTCCCTTAGATGCTAACAGAGGGTGCACCAGAAGATCGCTGCAAAGTCAGATTTCTCTTGCAGTTGTTTGGATTGCTTCTGCATACAAACCTGGGCTGGAAAACATGGTTTGCAGTGAGATGTCTGACGCTTCTTGCTTTTCAGCCAGATCACATGAAAGGCTTTGGCAGAGGATTTGGCACTCACAAAGTTTCATACCAGGAAAAATTCCCGTTTATAAGTGCAGAGAAAAACAGCAACCTGCCGATTGCCTTGGCCTCTCTTAAATGCCTGCTTTGGAGGCAGGGGTTTGCAAACAAGTACTGCATTTGAGGAATGCACAGGAATTGTCTCTGTGCAGAAGGCCTGCAGTTATCCTCTTAGTAGCTTGAGATTTGGCTAGAAGGAAGGAGGATAGCGGAAAGCCGTAAGGCTTTGGGAGCGCAGGAATTTTAAAGGGTAAACTGGATGATAAAGCAATGCTTTTCAGGGAAGAGAAAAATCAAAGCATAGGAGAAGATATGGAACTTAGTAAGCAATGGTGAGTGGTTTCTTACATTCAGGGAGAAAGTTATGAAAACATTACATCACCAGAAAGGCAGGTGAGGACTCCAGAACTAGATTTAAAGCCAAAGAAGGAGCTGGGTTTTGGACAGAACTACCTTGTACTTTAGTGTACGTTACCAGGTGAGCACGCTGGATGACATGGGGCACAAGTCAGTCCTGTGATTTGTTGGTAGTGTTTCTCAATGTCCTGTCCTCTGTAATGGTCTGAGAGTGGGGGAGGTACACCAAGAAGAATAGAGGATTTTTAAACAGGATTTTATATTGGCCCTATTATTTGTTTCTCTTTTCTCCTTTATGGATGGTATTGTCTTGGGCTGGCTTTACATAAGGTGGTGCAAATGAGTTTTTGCATACCAGCACATCCAGCATCCACATGTGAGCTTAAAAAAATAAGCTTAGTATATGTAGAGAGGAATTTACAGCACAGTAATACTTGAGTACTGCACATGGATCCATCAGTTGCCATACCTCAGGGTCTCCTTTATAAAACAAAGTCTCAAAACAAGGCTTTGATTGCAGACCCCAGCACTGTACCTCCAAAATGGTTGGGGTGAGCACAGCCAGCTGGATGGCATCCTGCTCGGGCTCGGATGCATTTCCACTGGAAATAAAATGTAAAACCAAACCCTTGCTGATGCTTATTGCTGTGAAGCTTTTCCCTAAAGACAGGCACAGCAGAATGCATCCAGCCTGGACAGAGAAAGGGATTCCTTTTGTTGGATACCTAGAGGCAGACTGAGTTGCTGGAACGTGCTTGCTTGCACTTCAGCAGTGGTACTCTTCCCTCTATTTGCCAAGCTAAGCTCAAGAGCACATAGGGTTGGGGAGGTTCTGCTGCAACGTCTTGTTGCAACCAGTGACTGCTGGGATGTTCTGGAGAACTGAAGGGTACTGGTCCTCATGGTTCACATGATAATGATAATGATAATGGCCCACATTCCCCCTGGTCAGTGCCCTTTCCAGGGCAGAACACACAGGGATGTATCAGTGCAGCAGTGCTCCTTCCTCCCACTCATCATTGCTTAGGTCTCCCAGGTGTTGTAATTTTAGGTTGGTTTTCCTGCTGAAAAGCTGCCTTTGAGCCACTTTACTTTTGGCTGATAAAGGAGAAGCGCTAGATCAATTTGTGGAAGCTTTTAAGGCACTTTTTAGGAGACTGCACCCAAGTCTTCTCATAGTGCTTAGCAGCTCATACACTCTATCTGGTGGGTGGGCTTGGCTTTTATTCCTAGGGGATGGGGCTCTTCTCACTGTTGCAGGTGTTGTTCCAAGCTTCTGCCACATCTTGCTGCCCTGTCACCTTTTTCCCCTTTTGAAACCAGAGTCCCACTGTATGTGTAGCTACCTCCATACAGCAGCACATCCTCCTGCTGTGCAGTCTGCTGCGGTTGTAGCATTAGCATCTCCTCAGCACCAACTGCCATGGCATCAAGGAGAGATTTCCCAGGGAGAAGAGGATGGCACTGAATGGCCTTCACTTGTTGGACAAATAAAACTCTATGTGCTGCAGTGTCTACTGCAGCATCAGTGCCTTTTAAAGGAGATTTTTTTCTCCTTTGGCAAATCCAGCATAAAAATAGCTTCTGGTGGAGGTACCGCGCACAGCATGAGCAGTACTCTACAGTGACAGGATGCACTGCAGACAAATTGTGGGGTTTTTTAAAGTCAAGCAGCATTTTAGCATCCAAACACTGCCTGTGCTAATTGCAGCTGTCATTAACGTGACAGGGAATGCCACTCAGCTCAGCATCTGTCAGATCCCCAGAGGTTCAAATGCAGGCACTTGGGCCCTTCCTTCTACAAGCTGGTTTCTGGGTGCAAATATACTGTTTTGGGGCCATTCTTTGAATTGGGCACAAATCTTCACAGCCCCTTCCCTGTTCTCTGCCAAGCTGGTGGTGAAGGAAGACCCAGCCTCCGCTGGGTGCAATGGTGGCTTCCTTGCAAGCTGGGCTGATGCAAGGAACTGCCAGAGCTCCTCCATGCACTGATGCTTTAGGATTTTAGGAAATGATGAGGGCTGAAGCGCAGTACCATGAGGGTAAAGTATAGCACACCTGGTGTATTGTGTGTCCAAGCAACATTTGCTACCTGGTGGAGCTTCAGCCCATGGGAACTGGTGCAGGAAACAGGGTGGAAACACAAGGCGTCTTCCTTGGAGGTTTTTTTCACGGATACAGAGTCTGAAGGTGTTCCTATGGAGTCCTTGTTTTCTCCTTTTCCAGCAGTGAGTGAAGGGTATTTCTTACCTTGGATAAAGGGAGCTGCTGAGGCTGGCAATGATGAGTTTGGGGAGAAAGAGGAAGAGCTGGAAGTGGATTTGCTGGGGCTGCCGGGAGGGCGAGAGCATCTCAGCACCTGGACCTGCCAGTCCCTCACCTCTTCTGCAGGCAGGGGAGGGAGAGACATCAGCCATGGGGCTCAGGGAGCCCAGCGCAGCCTGCACATTCCCTGGCTGTGGTGCCCAGGTGCTGGAGTGACATTCTGAGGCTGATGTTGACTATTGTACCTATGCAAAGCTCTGCACTGGTATTTGTTACAAAAGCCACTGGTGAGCAGAATGGCAGCAGCTCTCTAGAAGGAGAGCCTGTGTTAATCTGCCACATTACTTAATTGTGAGCTAGGATCCAGGATGGCACATTATCTGCTAGTTTTGTCCTTGTGAATCTCCATTGGAAGGAGATGAATAATCTCGATGGCTGGTAAAATATTTGTTTTATCATGCTTTCTGATTATGATGAGACTATCAGCCCACAGTGCCCATTCAAGTAACGTGTCCCTATATACAGTGTGTGCTTTCAGCTGTCTAAATATATAATAATTACAGGTCAGCTAATGTTGGAATGGTGCCATTTGGTGATTTTATGCACCATTTAGGTACAGCTGCAAATTGATAAATCACATTTTTACAGGTTTTCTATAAATCACATATAATATTAACTATTACAGTGAAGTGATTAACTCTCCCTGGCTCCTGGAACTGGGTTCTTAGGCAAAAGGGACTTTTCTTGACTATTTTATCTTCTTCTGCCAATTACTACTGGTCACGGCTTCCTAATCAGGGTTGAGTTTCCAAATGGGACCATGAGCCTTGTGATAAGCCTGTTCTTCTGCATGCGTGGAGTGGCCTTTCCAAGTGAAATATCCCTTAGAACTAGCATTATGCAACTTGACTCTTTTTCTGTACGTTTTGTTGGTTTTCTCCTAAAAAAATAGATTGTGTTGGATACAGTGATTAAAGCTGGTATCCCAACACTTCTGCTCCAAGCCACAGCCCCTAATTGCTGAGGACAGGGCAGGAGCCCAGAGAGACTTCTTGAAATTCAAGTGAGAGGTGCCAAGTTGAATTCCCATCTCCTCCTGTGGAAAGCCCTCCAGGAGCTCAGCAGGGGTGGCAGCCACCCAGCTGGAGTGGGGAGGACTGGGCAGGTGAGGTGAGGCTGGGAGGAAAACAGAGGTCTGAAGTTTCTTTTGTAAAACAGATGTAATTTTACATGGAGGGAGGTAAATCTGTGCACTGCTGTTCAGTGCACATTGGAAAATATCTAAGGAAGAGGAGGGACATTTTTCCACTAATGCTATCTCAGTCATTACTGCAGCAGTGGGGGGCCGAGCATTGTTGGGAGAGTTGCACATGGGTAGATCCCACTGAACAGGGCTCCCTTGCCCACACGTGACTATGGACTGGGCTAAAATAGGAACCTTAGCAGCATTGTCTAGATCAGCTAAAGATGACATTCAGTAAGGTGCTGGGAAGGAATAGTGTCACCCCCAGTTTGCCTCTTCTACCTGCCTGTTGCCTGCAGTGCAGCGTCATCGAGGTTCAAGCAAGGACAGTGAAGCAGAGAGGATCTGCCCTCTGGAGATGGTGAACACAACACTCTGAGTGTGACTTCCCCTTGCCCAAGCATAGCACAGCTACTGCTTAGCACAAGCACTAGAGGATTTGAGAGCTGTACAAACCCCGAAGCTGAAGCTGTAAAAAACCAGCAATGCTATGTAAGACCAAGCGCCCAGCTAGCCACGTCGTTGCTTGTGGATGAGAACAAGAACGTGGCACGCCTACAGTGAGGCATTTAAGGCCATGATTTAAATGATGCAAAAGCTTTTCTGTGTTCCTCCTTCAACATAAAGCCTGCAAACCTCAAAAATACTCATGAAATGTATCATTGGTATGGGAGCTTATCCCCTATTATAGATGGGAAAAGCCTAGACCAGTTGAAGGGGTTGGCCCAAGTTCAGCAGCAGAGCTGAGAATGTTCCTCTTCTTCCCTGAGTGTTGCTCTGGACTTCGAATGATCCCCTGAAAAAGTGGTAAGTGCTTGAACTGCAGAGAACTTCAGATGGGGAGATAAAAAGCTGGAATGTTTGAGAGCGCAGGGGGAAGGCTTTCTCTTTTGCCAATAAAGTTGTTGCATTTGTTTTAATCTAAAGCAGGAGTCCTCTAGACTACAACTGTATATTTTTTCCTTTTGGAAACATGAATGCTAGCTGGAAAGGGAAAAAAATTCATTAAGGAAGAAAGCAGGACTCCTGAGTTTCGTGATGTGGAAGCTGGGAATACTGCTACAGTACACAAGAGGTGTGCCAAATTCTGAGGCTTTCAGAAATCATAAACATTTACAAGCTTGCTGTTTGCATTAGAGAATCAAAGCCTTTAGGATTCATGCTTTGAAGCTTTTTTCTCCTTACTATTATGACAGTTTTTTTTTTTTTAATAATGAAAATGAAGTTTTTCTCATGACTGCCTGGCTTCAGGAAGTAGAGCTGTAAAAATGTGCTCGGTTGCCAAACTAGCAGGAATGTCTTGAGGCTTGGCAACCAGCTGTTCTGGTTGGGCTTGGGACAGCTGCAGATACCTTTTCATAGCAGCAGGAAGGTAGGGCAGGAAGGTATATTCATCTTCAGCTGAAAGTAGTCGAGGGTTTAATACCTACATTGGTTCTTGATCTTCTTAGAATTGTAGAGTCATAGAACCATTTGAGTTGGAAGAGAGCCTTAAAAGCCATCAGTCCAACCCCCCTGCAATGAGCAGAGACACCTCTAACTCCATCAGGTGCTCAGAGCCTCATCCAACCTTCCTGTCTCCAGGAATGTGGCACCACCACCTCTCTGGGCAACCTGTGCCAGTGCCTCGCCGCCCTGATTGTAAAAAGCTTCTTCCTTATGTCCAATCTAAATCTCCCCTCTTTTAGTTTGAAACCGTTTCCCTTTGTCCTATCACAACAGACCCTGCTAAAGAGTCTGTCCCCTCCTTTCTTGTAGTCCCATTTTACATACTGACAGGCCACGCACAGGTTTCCTAGAGCCTTCCCTTCTCCAGGCTGTACAGCCCCAGCTCTGACAACCTGTCCTCGTAGTTCCGTCCCTTGAATATGCTTCAACGTACATATGGTCTGGAATACCAATAAAGCTGCCCTGAGGATACCTGCTGATGATTGTCCTAAGGATTTTACATCAAACTCACACCTCCCAAAATTGGCGTACAGTATAAATCAGTTGCCTCTGATAGCTTTGGAAGCTGATGTTGGCATGGTGGTGACTCAGAAGTGTGCCCCAGTCCATCTTTGAAGAAGGTGCCATGGCAGAGAGCCCCGTTGCTTGGGAAGGTCCTGGGGAAGGCAGGCGTTGCCCCCCAATGGTGCACTCACTGATGAGCCTTCCTGCAGCACTGGGGCTGCTTGCTCTCAGATCTGCCCTGCTGCAGCCATGGCCATGCCGTGCTGGGTGCTGCTGCACCCGGTGTCCTGACACAGCCCTCCCCTGGGCCTCGGGGCATGGAAACGAGAGCTGACAGCCACACTCACTGCGCTTCACTTCTGCTCTGTCACACAGGACATCAAATTGACTCTTGGCTGTGCTGTCCTGGGGAAAGGTACAAAGCCTTTGTGCTTTGGGAACAGCATCAGGAGCGGTGCTGAGGTGTGACCAGTAGGAAGGTTGTGTCACCTGGCTTCCCCTCCCAGAAGGTGCCCCCAGATGCTGGGCAGAGGTGTCGTGCCCCATGGATCCTGCAGAGAGGGCATCCCATCATTTAAATGGGCATCACAGCTCCGTGCACCTTTGTGTAAAGTCCCCGAGAGCTCCCAGGCATGGCACAGATGTGAGCAGGGTGAAAAGTCAGGCTTTTTGTGGCTCTTTTTTTTTAAACCCAAATTTACAGCATCGTGAACATTCTGCCAGAGAAGAGGTGTTTTTTCTTCCAACACTTGGGCTTCTTGGCCTGTGCGACTCATTGTAGGAAGGCAAAATGTGGGAGCTGTAATAAGAGGAGATGTGGTTTAGTAAAACATAATAATTGGATAGGAAAACAGGGAAGGAGCGTGGGAAGCTTTTGGTTTTTTCACTTCACTAATCTGCAGGAACACGGCCTCTTACAATCAAGACATTTAAAATAGAAATTAAGCTGAATAATGGGAAATTACTAAAAACTACTAACAGCGAAAAGAAGAATAAAAGATGAGGCTAGCTATACAGCTTGTTTCCCTTATGTCTCTGTGTGGACAGTTTCATGGTATTCTTTCATTTCAAAGTCTCCGGTATTTTCATCTTAAAATGCTGAGAAGTTGCTTCGTTTTCGTGACATCTGAGATGTTATTTGTAAGACAGCACTACTTCTGTGCTTTAACCTTTATGTAATGTTCATTTACGAACCACATTTTGCCCAATTTGAATTTTTAAGGGTTATTTTAAGCAGATTTTGTTTTGGGGAGCAGGTAACAAAAGGAGGTACTTGGTCCATATGTTGTGCTCAAAGACAGAGGTGTGGAGTCAGCGGTAGCTTTATGTGTACAAGTTCAATGCATGCTTTTATTTTGATGATGGAAATGGAGTGTGCTGAAGGTGCAGAGATCCTTTATCATTGCTTTCAGCAATTCCTTGCAGTCTGAAATGTCCAGTGCCAGGGGTGTGTTCGGTACCCACCCTCTGATCTCCACGTGGCAGGAAATTTGTTCTGTCAAGGAATGGCCCCATCTCAACCCTGCGCAGTTTAGGGATTGTAACCTCAGGATGCTGAGAAAGGGCTTTTGCCTGAATGAGAATGGCTCATGTGAAATGATGGGGGAAAGCTGCTGTGAAATGAAAATCAATGCTCATGCACAAATGCTGGCCTGGGAAGGCTGAGGAAACCTGAGAGCCATAACCCGATTAGCTTGAGCGGATGGTCATACCTGCTCGGATTCCTGAAGAAGATGTATGCCGACCTTCATAAAGCAGACATCTGTAAGGGTCTCCTCCCTCCTGCCAGAGGTTTTCTCCTGTCACAGCAGCCCCCAGCTGATGAGGGCTGGGGAAAGCAATGCTTTATGCTGCTGAGTTCTGCAGGTTGCTGTGTTGTACAAACGAACACACTGTAGTTCAGAGCGCTTGGCAGCATCCAGCAGTCTGGTTGCCTTCGTATGATGATTCTGTTCTTGGAATCAGAACTATCAAAACCCACAGCCCGGTTGCTTACAAGAGGAACCAAGTGGTGTGCAGGGAACCACTTGGGGCCGTGGTTATGCTGTTATAAAAATGGGCTCTCTGGGCTGCCATGGATGCAGTGCTGGCATCACCATTGCCGTAAAGAGGGACTCACTCCAGTATCACCCGGTGCTGTGCAGACCATGGCCCACTTCATTCACTGGCCTCCTGATGCTCTTGCAAATAACCTTGTTGTTCTCCCCTCTTCTCCTCGCAGCTATGGGTGAACCAAGAAGATGGAGTAGAGGAGGGAACCAGCGAAGTGCAGAATGGCCACTTGGATCCAAGCGCCGACTGCCTCTGTCTTGGCAGAACCGTCCAGAACCGAGACCAGATGAGAGCCAATGTCATCAATGAGATCATGAGCACGGAGCGCCACTACATCAAGCACCTCAAGGACATCTGTGAGGTACGTGGGGTTGTGGCATGGGGAATACAGCACTACACGTGATAGGCTGTGGAGAGCTGAGGGCCGAGTTTGTCCCTGAGTGATGGGGGAAGATGTTGTACTGTGCTTATGAGTAGTGTGTATATTAGAGGAGCAGCATCTGTCAATAAGTATTGATACTTCTGAGTATTTTCTGCTGGATCTGCTAATTAGCTTTGGTTTGTATTAACCAAAAGAACAATTTTCTGATCTTCTTTCTGTACTTTTTGAAAAATGATGAGGTTGAGATCATTCAAGCATTTCTCTTAATTAAAGCCCATTGGCCATCTACTTTTGAACTGCTGACCAAGGAAATTAGGTTGTAATTAAATCTATTAGTTAACCATTTCATCTGTGTCTTTCACATTGGGTTCGCAACTTCCCCTTGCTCAGAATGGCTTCTCTTACAGTGGGATTGAGAGCAAAATGTTTTCAGCATGGGAAATGAAGTACATTTCATTTACATAGCATAAAGGAAACTGCAAGCAAGTGAACACTGATGACTGCACCCTCACATCCTCAGCATGGTTCTTCATTATGCACAGTTAACTCCCACAACTCCTTAGTGTCCTGCAGCTCTAGTACCACGAGCTGCACGTGAAGTGTAGTGCCAGTGGTGCTGGGTGCTTGGGAAGGGGAATGCACAGATGTGCCTCAGTGCACTGCAGGACAGCCTGGGCACTGTCTTAGATAGAGGGAGAAGTTTGTTGGCACAAAAATCACAGTCTGGGGCTTTGTGCTCATCCCTCTCAAGGTTTAGGATTCCATGAGCCCGTGTCCAGTTTTTCCAGAGTCAGTGTGGTGAAGCCCTTTGCAAATTCTACTTAGAAAATGTCTTCCTCCTCCCTTCATAGTTGCCACTTTTCTTTTGACGAGGCAAAGCAGCCAACCAAAAAAGCAACTGTGATGCTTTTCGAATATGGAAGAGTCTTGGGATTTCAATTTGGAAACAAATGAGCTTAATTTCAGTGTGCTATTTCAGTCAGAGGGCTTTGCATTAGAGAAGGGAAAAGCTGCAGGAACTTTTTTGCATCATGCTTCTTTTCCTGCATTTGCACTTTTCTATTGAAAAACTGAATAAATCTGAACTTGCATTTCCTGGCCGTGTCACCATGCTTTTGCCAAATGAGATTCTCAGAAGGAGCAGATAGATACAGTTTTTGTGACATCTGTGGAGTAACACTGATTTGCAGCATGTAACAACACGCACGATGTGTGAAAGAGATGTGTGATACAAAATGGTGTTGAGGGATAAATCTGACTGCCAGGTAGAGCACCAGGAAGTGACTCAGCTGCCTCACTTAGAAAAGGAGGACTGAAGTGGGTATTCTTGTCTGTGGAGTGATGGGCTGTCCCTTGTTCAGTGCAATCAGAGCCATCAGTTTGCCTGGAGAAGGCTCGGGGCCAGTTCTGCCATGGCAGGCATTTTGGCATAGCATGACATGAACGTTCCTGTTTGTGCCTAAAGAGCGGGTTGGAGATGCTGTGAGCTCCTCCAAATGGTTTGTACAGAGGTGATGTTCTACCAGGGAATGAGGAGATACCAGACACCTGCTGATGAGATGCAGAAGTGCTGGTGGTGGTGGCAAGCTCCCCTTTCCCCCCTGCTCTTTTATTTGAAGGCGCAAGGACAAATGGCGGCGATATGACATACTGGTGGAATGCAGAGGAGCGCTGGCTGGGTGGCAAAGGCTGAGCCTGATCTAGCATTGAGCTCAGACATGTAGTCATACTCCCATTGCTGAATTACAATAAGAAGTCCTAAGGCCAATGAGACACCTTAAGATATGAGGTCGCTGTCAGAGGATTGTAGCCCCTGTGAGATGATTAAGAGCCCTCCAATTGCTCTTTTCTGCTGTAGGATGTGTTCCCAGAACCTGCTACTCTGTTATTACAGACCGTGTTATTATTCATAATACCCATGGCACCAGCCCTGCTAAGTCAGGAGCTCACAAGCTAGCCAGCACCAGAATGAAAATTACCTGTGCTTCACAAAGCAGCTGGCTTGGAGGGGAATCCCCTCTCAGCAAACCACACAGCACCGAGAATTGCTGCTGCTGTGCCCTTGCTCAGTGTGAAGGTCTGGTTGCTGTGTGGTGAAACAATTTTTGAAGATTTTTATGGGGGGCAAAATGCTGAGCTTTCTCTGGGCTGCATTATCCGGTGCAGATGGATTGTTATTCTTTAATATCACCGAAGGGAAAAGAAGGAAAAAGAATCTAGCCTTAGGGAAATATCCAGCAATAGGAATTTCAGCATTAGCAGTTAGAGCTTAGAAAAATAATCAGCTGCTGAAAACTAGGCTTTTATAATGGGTAGCAGCAGCCAGCTGCTGCACTGGGGCCCTGAGCCTGGGAAGGCACGGGTTAATCCCTACCAGGGGTGACACTAGCAGAGCAGCCGAGGTGTTGGGACAGCAGGCAGCTCAATGGCGAGCCCCAAGGGACAGGAGGGGGGAAACACCAGCCAACTTCCATTGCTGCATTTTTGCTCTTTCCCAAGTCATATCACTCTGAATTTATTTTTTAATAATGCTGGCTGGATCCCATCTAAGATTTGCTTTAGTGCCAGGACATCTCTGACTGCTGAATGGCAGTGCATCTCAGCACGTGGAGCTGAGTCTGTTGTGCAGAGCTAATGGGACAAGCTTTTGCATGGTCCGGGTGGCATTAGCCTGCCTCATTCTCAGAGGTGTAGAACAACTGCTTTTCTGTGCTGCTTCGGACATGAGCAGCATAAAACCCTCCCTGGTAGTGGTGTGGTGCACCTCCAGAGGACCACGTCTGGGGGACTGCTGGCACTTCTGCATGGCCAGTTTCTCATCTTTGGCTAGCAGGGTGGAGGGTGGTTCTGTAGAAAGTTATTTAGATTCATTAGGGCATGCATACATACATGTATTCCCTGGTATGTGACTTGCAGCTGCCTTTTGCTGCTTGCTTGTGCACACCTTGTTTTTCTCCTTTGGAGCTGGCTCCTTCTGTGTCCTTCTGAGGAACCAGCTTGCGTTCCTGATGGATTCTGCTGTACGTTGTTGGTGGTTCCCAGGGCAATCCATGGTGCCAGCGGGAAGGAGTGCACCCAGACTGGTGCAGAGTCTGTGCCTGATGTGCAGTACTTCTGTTGCATACTGCTTCAGAGTCCTGACTGCCTGGGAGCAGGCACAGCTCCAGTGTGCCTTTTTCATTCAGACAGCCTCTGCTTTGTTCTTGGGTTACTCTTGGGTTTGCATGTACAGGCGTGATGCTCACCTGGATGCGTGAGCACTGCTCTACTGAATAGTATTTTGATAGTTCAGATGGTGCTTGTCCAAAGTGAGGGCAGTCTGCAGGACATTATCTCCCCCAGACTGGCTCAGAGCCGGAGAAAAAGCAGAACAGTGCCATAGCTGCCTTTTAACTCGCAGCCTGCAGCAGCTGTCATCTCCTCCTCATTCTTGCTGCAAGTGCTCCCCTCGCTCTCAGCAGGACAGGAAGGACAGATGGATTGTCCACCTCTCCTGACTGTCTCTAAACCCACTTTGAGGTGAAGAAAACTTAGCACTTAACCTCCTGCAAATACTTTCTAACTTTGGTCTATACTTCAGGGACTACATGGAAATGTACTTTAAAGGGAGACAGTTTGACAGCTATTTTTAGGTATTCATTGAGCAAAACACACTCCAACATCTGCTCATCAGTCAGCTATCCCTCTTCTGAGCAAACCTGATGGAATGAGCAGGAGGAAGATGACATTGTTTTATGTAACAGAAGTAAATTTACTGGAAAAGATATGCGGCATCCTTCTAGCTGGTGCTTGCTGCATGTTATATCTGAGTCTTCAGCCTCCCCTTTGCTGGAAACCAAACATCACATGCACAAGCTGGGTAGAGGATAAGGCGTTCACTTATTCTCCCCACGGTTTTATAGGTGCCTGTGCAGAAATGTGCTGCTTCAGCTTCTCTGGAGCACGTGACTTGGCAAAGAGATGAACCAGCAGCAAGAGGAGAGGGGATTTTCAAGACAGAAGCTGCAGCCAATAGCAACCCTAGGGCTGAAAGATGTTCATATAAATCATCCGTGGACTGATTTCACACAGCAGCATGTGCATGAGGGGAGCCTGGCTTGCAGGCAGCCCACAGCGTGCAGCAGGGCAAAGGTGCTGACGCAAATGCCTTGCAGCAGCTGTTAAGCACTGCTAGCATTGCAGCCAGGGCCAAAAGGAAGACTGGCTTTGTGGGCAGATCCATGCATTATTGTTGTTTTTTTGTAGCTGTTCTGAGATAAGCAGGTAAACGTGAAAAGGAGCACGGAAAATATTCTGCATTATTCTTTGATAGCTTGAAATGTCGTTTGCCATTCAGCTGTCCTGCAGCATGGGAACCAGTGTGCTCTCATTCCTCCTGGCCTTGAAAAATGAGACAGGGAAACCCAGGGAAATGAGTCATCGAGGAGCTGCTGGAAGAAGAGAGACCTAGATTTAGTAAATGGGGAAGGTGTTCCATAACCCAAGCTTCCTGGCTGTAAAAGCAGGTGTGTTCAGGGTAACGGCATCCTTCTCCCTCAGCTGGACATTGCAGAGGCTGGTTCTTTGCCAGCTTGGCCAAAGTTGCATTTATCATTTTGCAGTTTGAAGTTCTCCCTCCCAGAACCACATGGTGAGGCTGAAGGACACTTTATTATAGCGTTCCAGTGGCTTGCATTATGGACCAGCAGCTGCGTGTCACCAGCTGGCACTTCGTCTGTGTGACTAAGCATCTAGAGCTCCCAAATATAGCCATCTAACTGGAGCTGTTGGCATTTTTTCCCCTTCATTTTTTTTTCTCTCCCTATATAATAAACACAGGGAAAGTCATCACATGATGACCCCTGTATTATTCTCTTTTCAACCAAGAGGCCACAGTCCTGAAAAGGCCAGCGTAGCAGTTGCTATTTGGCCTAGCAAGGTTTCTAGTCTAAATCATGCAGACAGGCAAAGTGCGGGGGGGGTGAAGTGATTTGCTCAATGTCACATGGATCAGTTCAGGGTCAGAAATTCAGCCCAGGCATCCCAAGCCTCTGTGTGTCACCGCATCCCCTGGACCACATATGCTTCAGGCAAGCGTGTTTGAAGTCATCATGATTCAGCTGAAACCAGGATGGCAAGTTCGTGGGCGAGGCAGGCTCAGCAAAGCAGGGAGGGAGGCAGAGCTCAGTGTGTTACACTTTTTGCTGGAATATTGATCCACTCCATCTTTTTAGATCGGGAGGTCTTTAGAGCAATGTATGATGTCCAGCTAAAGTTGGGCTCAGCATCACTGAGCATCATGGACAAATGAAGACTAAGTAATAAGGAGCGTTCTGTTCTTGCACTGGACCAGGACGCAGGAGATCTGAACTGTAGCCAGCTCTACTGCAGATTCCCTGTTATTTTGGAGAATTTCCTTAAACTCTCTGCATCCTGATTGTTCATTTCTCCTTCTCCATTTATCTTGCACAGCTGTAGACTCAGTGGGAGAGTCTGATGTTTGTACAGTTCAGGACACAAAGCAAGAAAAACAATAAAAAGTGACAACTGAGAAAATAGGGCAGAATTTCTGCCTGTTTTGTGCCTTATGGAATAACATATTTGGGATAATTTCATGAAGGATAGAAGAAAACAAAAATTAAAACGACGCTGCTTTCCTCTAGATGGCGTTGATCAGTGGCTCGCGCTGCTCGGCGCTGGGGCCAGCTGGAACGCCCACCCCAACTTATGCATTGCCTCGGTGCTGTGTGGTGCTCACAGCATTGCAGCCCTCCTGCTTTTGTCTCAGGGAAGGGGAACAACCTTGCCTGCCAAGCGAGGGAAGGCCGTTTGCCTTCAGCATTTTGATTGATGCTCAAGTACCTTTGGATGGGTACACCATCCATAGCCTCCTCCCAGAGCAAGGGCGTGCTACTACACGTTGACAGAGCATTTCTCAGCACGACTGGCATCTTCCTTGCCCTGATAACTGTGGCCAAAAAGAGAAATAAGAGTGGACAGGGGACTGACAGCCCCTCGTGGCTTTCTGTGTACCGCCACGTGCCACTGAAGAGGGTGAGAACAGCAATGTTTGTAGGAGCTGCCCATGATAGCGGGTATTGCAAAGCAGTGGGTTTTGAAGGGTTGGGTAACACACCTCTTTGGAGCCATCAGCTGTATTTTACTGTTCTCTGCAGCACAGGTAGGGAAAGAGCAGTTTCAGGCTGTGCTGGCTGAGATCTCTGGAGAACTTTCCATTTGCAAAACTGATTTATGCAGAATGCTGAGAGATGTTGAGGCAGAAGCCAGCACTGCTTCTCCTCTGTGCTTTCCCATGTACACGCCATGCCAGCATCCTGTGATGCAGGCTCGGAAGGCTGCTACACACCGGCATGTCCTGAGCAAGGATGGTGCTGAGGTGTGCTCTGGGTTGTGGTGACAACCATGGCTGCAAGTGCCAAATGTTGCAAATGAGATGCTGTCTGTCAGAAAAGGGCTTGTAGCATTTCCAGGCGTGTTTTGCCTATTGTGTGCTTAAATGTAGAGAGGAATTGATAGAAACTCAAGAAAAATCTGGAAGCAGCCTCAGTGGTTGGATTATTTTATGGATTGCTCTGTCCTACTCCTTACAGGGCTACTTGAAGCAGTGCCGGAAGAGAAGGGATATGTTCAGTGATGAACAGCTGAAGATCATCTTCGGGAACATTGAGGATATCTATAGATTTCAGATGGGTTTTGTCCGGGACTTGGAGAAACAGTACAACAACGAGGATCCCCATCTCAGTGAGATCGGACCGTGTTTCCTTGAACACGTAAGTTCACTTGGTAATTCTGTTTGGGGAGCTCGGGGTTGTTTTTTGGAGGGTGCAGAAAAAGTCAGAAGGCAGGAACCACGCAGCATGTAACTGCCGTCCCAGTTCTCTTCTGTTCTAGTGATAGCAGTGATACACCACAGGCTACTCTGTAGCCACTGTATCCACTTTGTGAGGTACAGATGCGGGGAGGACTCTAAGTGAAGTGCATAGTTGGATAACCCCCCCACTGCATTTGAATCCCAGCATGCTTCCATATCCACTCTCATATTACGTAGGCGCAGTGTCCCTCACATCATCTTCACCCTCTTTTCTCTTCAAAATATGACTTAAAACCCTTCACAAGCCATCCCAATCAGATCAGGGATGACTAGGCGGTTGGAATAGGTAGAATAGGTTGGAATAGACCAGAGGAGTAACAAGAAGCCTTAGTTGTGCATTACACTGAAAAGTAAAGGAGTACAAATGGCCAGGATGCTTACTTGTGGCACTGAGATACATTTACAAGGGCTGAAAAACCTGTGAAGCTTCGATGTGTTCCTCAGCAGGGTGGCTGGGCCAGGAGCGAGGTGGCAGCTCACGCTAAGTGTGCACCGAAGAGGACATTTTAGCTGATGTTGCAGTCCCAGAGGTTTGGCCCTGCCCGTCATGCTATTAGATAAGCCGCGTGCTGCAGGAGCTGTTAGATTGGCCAGTGCTGTAAATATGTCAGGAAATGTCAAGGAAATTACAGTCCTGCAGCTTCAGGCTTTCTTTTAGGGAGACTGAAAAGCCGTATCAGAGCGTACACTTGAGGTACTGCGACCAGGATGTGCATCCTGTACTGTGTTACTTACATCAGGGCTGAAGTAGCGACTGTTCACATATTAGGGACATTTACAATAGGAATTCATGAAACTTCAGCAGGGTGTCCCTGAAAAGACTTGTGATATTTCTTAAGGATCGCTGCTATTCTAATTAAAAGGCAAGATTATTTTGAGAAATTGCATTATAACATTAATGTTGCTCACTTTTATCAGAGCCTGCAATCTCTGCTGTTTGCTTCCACAGCAGCAGCATGTTGCACCTCTGTGCAAAAAAGATGGGAGAAATCTTGGTGAGAATCAGTAGCTAAAACTTCATGTCCTAAGGCTGTGCTGTCAATTCATTTATAGTAACAATAGTAAAAGCTACTGCCGCTATTCAGAGAGATATCTGACACTTCTTGTCTTCATTTCCATGGAGGCTGAAAGCCAGCAAAGGGTGGCTGGGCATGTGAGTGTGCAAGTGGGTTTCTTGTTTGTTTGTTTGCTTTTCCAATCCTTGGTGTTTTCTGAACCTCTGACCACAGGGAACTCCACACAGTGGTTGGTTCACGGGGTTCCCTGTTGGTAGAGAGGTGTTCAGAGCTACTCAGATCCCAAGCACTTGTCAGATGCTTCATGATCCTTCAGGTAAAGAGCTCTAGAAAAAGCAAGATTGCCTTGTACTACTGAAGGCCAGAGCTGTGGCTTGGTTCTACCTTTACTTTTTACAGAGAAAATTGCTTCACTCAATTTGAAATTGAGAACACCCCCAGCACTGCACAGGGGTTCACTTTAACACACCTGCTGCTTGCAGAGACCTTAGCAGTGTGTCAGCACAAAGGGCCCTCTCTCTTCCCTTTCACCCCAGAGCAACCTTCTCTGAGCAGGCAAAGAATTCAGGATCAGCCCTTCCTCCTCCTACAGGGGTAGCATTTTTTCTTTAGTCATAATGTTGGTGATTGACTGACGTGTGATCCCTTCCCTCCTGCCTTTCACAGCAAGATGGCTTCTGGATCTATTCGGAGTACTGTAATAATCATTTGGATGCGTGCATGGAGCTTTCCAAGCTGATGAAAGATAGCAGGTACCAGCATTTCTTCGAAGCATGTCGTCTGTTGCAGCAGATGATTGATATTGCCATAGATGGTTTCCTTCTGACACCAGTGCAGAAGATCTGCAAATACCCCCTGCAGCTCGCAGAGCTTCTCAAGTACACCGCACAGGATCACAGGTATGGGGGTGCTCCTCTTACACAGAGGGGTTTTGCTCAGTGCTTCTTTACACAGCGTCTGCACACACAGGGGTTGTTTTTTTTTTTCTGTCCAGCTCTTCATGACATCCTGTATAAATTGAAGCAGGGCAAAGGTTCAGCAGATAGTTAAAAAGCTTCTCAAAGCACTGATTCTCAGTGGAGCCAAGCTCATCTCTCTTGTAATCAGACATGTGAACTAATTACCCTTCGATGTACTTTATGATGCTACCAGTTACACTAGAAAAATTACTTAATTAGCATTCAGTGGTCAGAAAGGCTCATTTCTTTGTCCTTCAGTGGACCCCAGCACATAGCAGGTGGAGGGCTGGGATCCACAACTCCAACCTGAGCGTGCTCATATTTTGGGAGAATTCAGAACCTGTTCTGCTTTTCAGCTTGCTTCTGTCTCTGGTTTTGTCATTGAGTTTTTAGGATCGGATAAGCACCTGGCAGTCTGATTTCTTCCTCCAAATTTTAAGGATCTCTTTTGTTTGTGATGAGGGCCGTCAGCCTGACTACCTGGCCTACCATGAATCAAGAGTAGTACCTATGATATCAGTTGCGATAGGTAAAAGAAGAATAAGGCCCTCTGGGAACAGACTTTCCCCTACCTTGCCAGTATTCTTTCTTTCCAAAGCCTGTTTAAAGAGAAGAGAAAAAAAGACCGCAGAGGTTTCAGAAGCTTCTGCAAGGGTTCGATTTTTTGTTTTTCCCCAAAATCAGCCTTGGAAATGCACAGAGAAGTGACACAAGCAAAGGGAACATTGATTTGCTCTGACCAGGTTCACTAGTTCCATTGCTTCCTACATGCTGAACGCATGGCTGATGATAATCACCTATTTGGACATGCATTTGGCTCCAGATCCAATTTCTCTTTTTCCTCTCCTTACGAGATCAAGTCAAACTTGGAGTGGACTCATGAGAATGTTAGAAACCAGCTCAAGGATGCCAGATGTTGTGGCTTGTTTTGCTCATCAGCCATGTGATGTCCCCACAGTACTTACAGCATGAACTTAGATGTGTGGCTTCACAGTGGGGAGACGTAAGCAGCCCCAGAGAGGAGAGGTCTGTTTAAAATGACCCTCTCTGAGTTATTTGGTGGTGATACCAAAGAGGATGTGGACAGGGTGGTTACACAAGGGTGAACCATTTTGAGTACGTTCCTTTGGGATGATTTAAAATCAGCATGTTGCTAAGCTATCAGCTA
The DNA here is from genome assembly GCA_016647715.1 of Pavo muticus. Taxonomy (NCBI): domain Eukaryota; kingdom Metazoa; phylum Chordata; class Aves; order Galliformes; family Phasianidae; genus Pavo; species Pavo muticus. Next base: position 547,305 of record JACDJE010000147.1, on the reverse strand, counting down.
CAGTCACATTCTGGTGAGACTCAGACCTTCCCTGTGGTTAAGCAACAGTTGGTTCATTCAGACCGAGAGCCCTGCATCAGTCCCATGCTGTGCTCTGGTTAGTGTGGGCATGCCCCACTCACGATGGATGGCATTATGACACAGAAATGCGGTGGGTTACCCCACACTCCCTTGTGGTCTCACTCCTCTGATTCAAGCATTCAGACAGCCTGGGAGCAACCAATTCTCCTGGCAGTCCAGTTCATGTCCCAGACCTCCCTTATGCCGTGGATGGGGAAAGGGAGGCACAGAGCGTGTCTCCCTCAGCACCGGGTGCCTCTGCATTGGGGCTCTGTGGAAACCAGGCTGCCCCAACTGCCTGCTTGAAATGAGAATGTTTTCTGCTGCCATAATCTCTGAGTTTGGGATCGGGGATGAGAAGAGCAGAGTCTGAGAATGGCAAAGCAGTAATTTTGGGGGAGCATCACATGGGGAAAAGCCAGGTACCTGCAGGCCGGGATGCTGTCAGCATCAGCTAAGAGCAATAGAAACTAAGAAGCTGACTGGGAGCTTCAGCTGGGCTCACTGACCAGCTGCTGAGCTACCCTCATGCATGTACGGTCTGACAGTGCTCACAATTAGGTTGTGAGTCTGAAACAGAAGCTAGAGAATTACAGTGGACTAATACAGTGAAATCGGGCTCATCTCTGGCTGGGTTGGGAACCTCTTAGGCACTCTGATTGGAATTTTGCTATGTAGGAAACACAGTTTAAATCTATTTTGCAATTTACAGAGTAAGGCAAAACCGAGAAAGGACTGGGAGTCCCTATGAAAGCAAATCTTGGGTTCATATGAGAGTGGGAGTTTTCATTCTTTTTCTTTGCTGTCTGCTATTCACTAATATGGTGCTTGTAGAGCTACGCGCTTTCCCTGTGCCAGCTCAGGGCAGCAGAGCAGCAATCAGCAGCCTGAGCACTCTCCCTCAAATAGCACGAGTCTGGAATTGCACCCTGGTTGACCCCTGGTAAGAGGTCACTGCATTCCCAAAGTAATCAACGAACTATTTATTTTCCTTAATGTTATAGTCAGTGCTGCCCTATTATTAATTCACTGTTCAAATGCTTTGCTTCTGTTATTTTTTCTTCTAAGTTTTGCCAGCTCTGCCACAGATGTGGGCTACGAGCCCAAAAAGTTCAGGCACGACTCTTTCTTCACTACTGAGTGAAAGAACGTGCACGGAGTTTTCTCCTCAAATAGAACATTAGAATTAGTGAATTAGCATTACTGAGATAAAACCCAGCTTGATTGGCAATGGCCACTGGGCACAGAGGCAGGCATGGGGGTGTTTTCAAAGCCTGGCTCCCTTCAATTGCTCATTGTTTTGAGCCTGGTTCATTTGAATTTTTCACAAAGCCACATCTGTTCACCTCCTAAAGGTTTGCACCAGCTTAATATGAGGTAAATGTATGAAGATCCTAAGTGCAGCTTGCTGGTGTCCTGAGCGCTCCTGCTGCAGATTGGAGCTGGGATTAGGAGAGTGTGAACACGATAAGTGACAGACACTCTGCTAAATGGGTGCACTAAAACCAACCTCCCTTTTTTGTACAGAGATCATTAATGACTAGCTCCATACCCTGCACCTTTCCCTGTCTGTACAGTTCCTTCCTGTCCCTAGTGACTGACCTTTTTCCCTGCAAGAGCTCATGGATATTTTGAAGACCAGAGTAGCACGTCTCATTGGCATAGCTCAGTTTCTCCCTTGTGCAGACAGGCTTTTGCTTCTTAGAGATGGCCACAGAAGGGAAGGTGCAGCAGATCCTTTGTTGTACATCGGGATGTGTACGTCAGGCAGCCCATCCTCCATCCTCCTTCGCTTTGCTGAAGGACCAGCCCCGACGCTCTGGGATTTTGTAGGATTTTTTTTAACCCCAGCTGGAATTTTGATATAAGAATTGAATAAAAATTGAAATTGGTCTCAAGATTTCATCCAAAAAAAGGGGGCAAAATAGTAGATAATATTCCATGGTGTAGTGTATTGTGCTTGTCTCTTAGTATTTATCCTGTTTGGATCAAATAAGGAAATGAATCTAAAGCTTTTCTCTAATTCACAGCACTCACCCCTATTTTAGCTGTCACCAGTGCAATTCTTTAGCAATAATCAATAAAGCCATTCCCCCCGCAGCTGCCTAAGATCACAGTTTTTCTCATTAGTCAGCAGTCAATATCAGCCCTTAAGTTAATAATAAATGATGGTGGCATTGCGGCAGCTGGCCTTGTCTGTCTTTCCGATTGAAATGAACATTAAGGTTCCCTGGAATGGAAAAGAAGGCACAGGGTGGAAATCAATAGCATTGATTTCAGCATCACTTTTTGAAAAGACTGATCATCATCTTTGCTGGCCCTGGTGGGAAGCTATTTGCACTCTGTGTTATTACACTCACAGGCACGTCTGGGAAAAAGAGAGAATGGTTTTGATTTGCTCGCCTGAAGCCTGCAGTGTAAGTGGATGCCACTGGATAGTGCTCTGGGGCTCTCTTGGAGACAACTTCTGGCCTGGAAGGGGCTCCAACTTGTCTAAGCGAAACTATGTTTTCAAATGTTCATCCACAAAAAAACATAAAAATCCAAGCCCAAGGACAGAGCTGATCAAAATGGTCAGACTTTCTCTTAGGATGCTCTTTAGTGAGCACCTTAAGACTTTAAAGAGTGACATCCACAGCTGTTGCAGATTGGGTTGGCAGAGGCCAGACTGCTCTCAGTGGGCTTCCAGATGCAAGCCATTGAGAAGCTGCTGCCTTCATGTCTCATACACACGCTGTTTTGTTTGCAACCTAGCTGCCCTTTTTCAGTGATCCAGAAAGACGTTGCCAATGCAAAAACACAGCACTATAGTAATGAGTGGCAAATCCTACCTCCATTTCTTGCTAAAAGGATGATGAGATTATGCAGCTGACAGTAAGACTGCTATATGTCTCCACTGCACATCGAGCTCCATTTCATGGGCTTCTCTTTTGTGTTCCACAGTGACTACAGGTATGTGGCTGCTGCTCTCGCCGTCATGAGGAACGTGACTCTGCAGATCAACGAGCGGAAGCGGAGACTGGAGAACATTGACAAGATAGCTCAATGGCAGGCGTCTGTTCTGGACTGGGAGGTACGGAACCCGTATCAGGGGCTATAAACCTGGATGTAGGCCATTCCGTGCAGCTGTTGGAATTATCCTGTACCACGTAGCTCATTTCATACAGCCTGGTCTGGGTATGTGTTGGAGAGGACTTCAGAACTGGGGTTAAACTGGGGGCAGGGGAAATGTATTTGCAGGCTTTGGAGATGGGACTTAAGATTTAAAACATTAATGGTATTTTGAAGAAAATCTAGGATACGGTTCCTATTTCACAGACACAAATCTGGAGTAACTTCTGTGTTTGCAGTGCTGTTGTCCTGGCAGTAAGAGAGATTAGGATCAAACTTGGTGCGTTCTGACTGTGCTTTGTGACTGGGGAAGAAGTAGGGAAAGCGGTATCGAAGAGCCCTAGAAGCTGGGACAGGTTAAAAAAAATGGCAAAAGCTGGTCTTATGATTAGAAGCCAAGACATTAAGCTGAAGTTATAGATGCTGTCTGCACATTTAAAATGAGTATCCTCTTAAAGATATTTCTGAGCCAAGTCAATGAGTAGTTGCAGTATAATGAATGAGCTGCAAAGTACGAGCAAGGCAGTCAGCAGAGGGATTCCTCACCAGCTCTGCTACATTCTGCCATGTGCTTGAAAAGGCAAATCCAAACGAAGCATTTGTTCTCTTTTTTTCTCATCCTTGAATTTTTTTAATCCTTGTATAAATGTAACCTGCGACTTGGGTTTTTAAGGCAGAGCAAAGATGAGTGTGTTTGTGAATCACCCTCTGTTTTAAATCATTGATTTATCACTGATTATTCAGCAAGTCGTGGAATGGCCTCCCTTCTTCCTTACAGTCACGGAGGTTTGGAATAACCTCACATTCAGATCATTGGGATCACACTGTGTCAATTACAGTATATGGGGAAGTCGCAGAGTTTGTTTGTTGGGAAATGATCTAGGAAGGCAGGGAATAGAGGAAGAGAAATGCAGATGCATCACCTTGTGACTGTGTATCTTCCTTGACTGAATTAGTTTCGTTGCTATAATAAAGGTTAGATTCAGCCCTGGATCTCTGGATAAAACATGTAAGTGCAGCAATCATAGCTGGTTCTTACATTTTGACGGGCAGTGAGAGCAGAGAATACAGATGATTTGCTTGATTGTTTTATTGTTGTTTGCTGTGCAGAAGGTTCTCTGATACGGACACCCAGACTCATTTTCAGCATTAGGAAATTGCTCTCAGGGAGGCACAGGACCATCAGATATATCTTCAGCCTTCAGTATATTCAGTGCAATGAGCTAATGTGTGTCGTTTGTAAGAAATGCCACGACCCTCGCTGTAAATAAATCTAGATTAAGGACAGATCAATTCCAAGTCAGTGAATATTCATATGCAAGTGGAAAGCCAAGGTGACCTCCACATAGGATCTGTGAAACAGCAGTTTCTTCTTCTCTTCCATTGGCTCAGTTGATAATTCATTTTTATTTAGCTATATCCTTGCTAATTCACTCCTACTTAGCCGTACCTATTCTTTATCTCCATCCTATCCTCATGAACCTGCCAAATCATTTTTCCAAGGGCTTTTTGACTACTTTTCCAAATTTTAAGCACAATATTGCAGCACCATCCTTCAGCTTCTCCTAATACAACAGAACCTGCTGTTGCTGCCACTTGGGGATCCAGCAGGAATACAGCTACTGCCCTTGTTCAAAGAGAAACACCATTCTTGCCATTCTTATACTTCATTTTGGATGGGAACACTAGAGGATGAGATCTAAATGCAACAGAGAACTTTGCTTGATTCTTTCCTCTGAGGTAACCTCTGAACCATCAGACCCCACTGCGCAGATGCCCACATAATGGCCAGGAGGATGCACAAAAACAAACTCAAAATATACAGAAATGAACTATAGTGTAATTCAGGAAGAGAGCAGGAGAAATCAAAAGCAGTGCCAGGTGCTTAGATGTGTCCTTGATCTGTGCAGCTGCTCTGTAGGCACAGCATACCTGGGCTGCTGACCTCCAAAACCCCATGCACTGATCTCAGCCTGTAGGGCACCTCTACCAGGCCACCAGGGCTGGATTTCCTTGCCAGCCTGCAGGGCTTCCAGCCCTCTTCCCATACAGGTGGGCTGTTAGGGAGTGGGAGAGGGCTTTCCTGGTACATCTCCCCAATCTCTTCCGGTCCCTGGGGAGTGTGCACTGTTTATCTGGATTGGAGAGAAGAATGTGACTCCCAGTTCTTCTTTGGAGGAGGACAGCCAGCTGAGAGAGGGTGACCTGATGTCAACTTTGAGCTTCTGGAAGTGCTTATCCATTTAAACTCTCACTGAAACAGAGGCAGGAACCCACAGCGGTTACCCTTCCATCTTCCTGTGACCCTAATCCTCCTCTAATTACCCTCAGTACTCAGAAGCACTCCCTTCACATCCCCTTGTGTGTCCTAGTGGCTTCCTGATCTCTCCAGCTGGCACGGCCGTGCAGGCGAGCAGTGGAGCATAGATCTGGGGACAGCTCAGTCTTGCTTGGGACAAACAGAAAGAAACCAAACCCCAAGTACAAAGAAGTAGGAACAACCCCAAGTACAAAGAAGTAGAAACAAGGAGAGTAACGGGCAGCTCCGGCATTTATTTTCTCTCCCCCACCAGCAATCTGTGCCATGCACAAGATGGAGTTAATCCCCAGTTACTACTGTATTTTGCACTCAGTGAATTATTTCAGCAGCAACCAAGAGTAAAGTGGTTTGAATGTTGAATTCCCTCCTTTGGAAAAAATGTCTCTGTTTTTCCTTAACATCTCTGTACAAACAGTGTTGATGCTCTGATTCAAAACTGCTTTTTAATTTCTGAATCTGCCCATGTTTTGTGATAAGATGTTGGAAAAAGATTTTTAAAAGAGAAGAAAAAAATCCGAACCAAGCAAATATTCAGTGAGTGAATATTTGAACCGTTCTTGTTTACGAAGTGTTTGTACTCATATTCTTACAAGGAGAGAGTATTGTTGGGAATGCGTACGTATTGCTGGTCCTAAAGCAAATAGAAAAAGCAGGGGGCATGACCTGGCTAATCGGAGCAGGAGGGGTTTTGTTGCATCCCATGGTGTTGTGCCTGTGCGTTTCAGGAGTCATTTTTAATCCCTCAAGATTTTCTGCATGGCCCCATGAAGGTGAATTTCAGGGTCAGCAATAGAAAAATGCGGAATTCCTTCAGCTGCCAAAGCCAGGGCTTGTTTTCAGGCTGCCACTTAAGTGGGGGCTGCTGATGTGCATTGCAAACGGCACCGAGAAGGGCAGCCCTACTGCGGGGCAGCTGATGGGTGCTGCAGCAGCAGGGCACCAAGCCTGAGGAATCGCTGCTACATGGAGTACATGGAGTGACTGAGCAAAATCGGGAGGGAAGATTCTGATCTCATTGACTGCTTTAAATTAGAAACAATCCCCAGTCACTTTGAAATGTGTTCCTGTGTAATTTGTAGGAGCGTGCTCTTGACCAGCAAGCCTACATTGGACTGTTGCCGTGCGTGACTCACTTTTTTGCTTTGGATTTCCGATGCATCGACCGACTTAGAGCGGTGCTGCCCTGCCTGCACGGAATGCTCTAGTGCTGTTTGTTCTTTCAGTTGTTAATGGTGCGGAATAGGGGGCTTCTACCACCTCCTGCCGAGACCTTTCAGTGCCTGAGAGTTCTTGTGGTTATGAAGTGCTTCCTGATGCTCAGCCTCTATTTCCCTTTGCGTGGTGCTACCCCCCCACCGGTGGTTCAGTGCCCTCAGATCAGAGTAGGGACTTGTGTGAAGGCAGCAGGCAGTGCTGGCATGCTGCAGCAGGCTCAGAGCAGCGTGCCAGGTCTGCTCTGGGTCAGTGTGAAATGTGCTGGACAGAGCCTGTCCTGGGCTACAGCTCTCAAAGGTTAGCCAGCAATGTGTATACAATGGCATTCTAAAGAGAAGAGTTCCTCAAAACCCATCATCTTTTCTACGTCCTTGCAGCCCCAGTTTGGGCAGTGCTGCTTATACAGATGCCTAAGAAGCAGGAGGGAGGTGGCAGGAGTGGCATGGCCCTGCCTTTCTCTGCCTGCTCTGCTTGGGCCCACACAGCCTGCAGGGAGCACACTGCCAGCCTCTGCCCTCCAGCCCCACCACATGCTGCAAAGCTGCTGTGGGTGGCAGCACGGTGCAGGGCTACTCCAGAGGGAGCTTAAAGAAAAGGTAGGTAGCTATGTTTTACATTGTCAGACCATGATAGGACAAGGGGGAATGGTTTAAAACTAAGAGGAGAGATGCAGGTTAGATGTGAGGAGGAAATTCTTTACTCAGAGAGTGGTGAGGTCGTGGCAGTGCTGCCCAAGGCAGCTGTGGGTGCCCCAGCCCTGGAGGTGCCAAAGGTCACATTGGATGGGGCCCTGGGCAGCCTGAGTGGTGGGGGCAGCCAGCCCACGGCAGGGGTTGGGACTGGATGGGCTTTGAGGTTCCTTCCAACCCAACCATACAGTGATTCTATGATTTACAACCTTGCCATTTGCTTGGGCAGCGCCTGCAGTGCCCGCTGCAGCCCTGAGTCACCCTCGCTCACTGAGTGCCCGCCGCAGCTGCCGTGCTGATGGGAAGCAGATGTGTGCTTTGGCAGACTGCAGTGCTGCTCCCTTCAGCCCGGCTCTGCTTGGAGCGGGGAGCTGTGGCCGGGCTGCTTGTCCCATGGCTGCCGTCCCCGGGAGGGATCAGCCATCCCAAGGCAGCAGTGGGGTGTTCGGTGCAGGGCAGAGCCTCACTGACAGCCTTGATTAGCCTGAGCCTGCTATTTAAGCAGATTACTTTGGTTTATGCAGATTTCTAGATATTGCTACCCGAGATTCCCGTGGGTTGCCACTTTGGCAGATTGCAAGAGTATTAAATTTACATGAAGGGTAAAGGATATGTAATTGCAAAATATAATGAAAACTGTCCTTTTAAATCTCTTCCCGTTCTCATTATTTACTGGTCCTTTAAATCAAGACTCGGTGCCCTTAATTATGTAATACATAATAGTTGGCTTCAGCCTAATATTACGTTATTGAATCCAAGAATGACACGGGGAAAAAAAAGATGCATGCAACCAACGTGCTATTTTCAAAGTGAGGACAGCCTGATGAGAAATCCTCCCAGGGAAAAATCACAACAGGGACTGAAACAGATCCTTCTGCTTTTTTCTTTTCCTCCTTTATTTTTTTCCCAGCAACAGAAGGTATCAAAAAAGGAGCCTGATGAAAAAGACAACATTTCTCTCGCTTTCCTTTTTTCTGTTCTTTCTGTAGCCCAGAGTGCTAATCAGCCTGTCAATCTCTAATTAAAGAACAGCAGTGTCAGGCAGAAGAGGGCCCTGCTCGCTGAATGTTAACTAGGAGAGGGGATTTAGTGCCTGGCAGTAACAGTGAGGAGCATTCATCCAGTAGCACTGCTTGTGTGACATCGGTAAAACCCTTTGGTTCCTCCCAGCTCCTTGCTGCAGAGTGGTTGCCTATAGCAGAGTGGTCCCCTGCAGCAGTGCACTCACCTATAGCAGAGTGGTCACCTATAGCAGAGTGGTCACCTGTAGTAGAGTGGTCTCTATAGCACCAGCTGGGGAGGTGGGGATCGCTGCCTTCCTAGCAGCAGCAGCACTGACCTCTGCTCAGGAGGCAGGATGAGCCCCAGGACATATGTATCACTCTGCAGTGCTCAAGAGAGCACGAGGCATGCATCCAGCCCACATCTGCTCCCCACACATGCAGGAGTGCTGATGACTGCATGCAGAACAGAGGACCCCGCTTCCTTTCCTGCCCTCTGTTTGCAGCTGGATGCTCAGTGCCAACCAGGCTGGCCTGAGGCTTTTTATTACCGGCTGGGGCTGCTGCTCGGGGCTGTAGGGCTGGTCCCAAACTGTCTGCACTATGACATTTCCAAATGTGCTAACCCAGCACTGGAAATCATCCGCTTCCAGCCTGTAGACTGTATGTAAAAATTGTTTTCACAGCACAGAAAATGCAATACAAATCCTATCATTTCAGATCTGAATTTTTTTGTTTTATATTGCTTGCAGGGACTACACAGTTTGGATCCAGCTAATCAAGTAGAAGTGTTTACAGAGCCCTCTGTGTGTCCTCAGGCTTGAGATGCTACCACAGGAGTAAAAGACAAAGCTGCTCTTCTATTTTTAGCAGACAGCTTCTCCTAGGCTTGCCCCCTCTCAGAAAAGCTCCCATCCGTGGGCTTTGTGAATCTGCTTCAGATAAGCTCCTGTTTAGCCAAAGAAGCCCACAGTTTCTGGAGCCTGTGTGTTTCCTTCAGAGGAAGGACTGGCACATCCCTGGGCCTTGCTGCCTATTCAGGAGGTCCCACTGCTGGGGTCACTCTAAATGACCCTATATGCTGGGCAGGCTGCCCCGATGGGGCCCTCAGACAGCACAGCCACAGAGCGAGATGGAGAGGGGGATGAGCACCTTGCTGGGGCCACCCGAAAGTCCCTGCTGCTGCATGATGCCGCAGTGACTTAATGAAGCTGCTGTTGCCATAGGGCCCAGGGACTCAGACAGTTGCTTCCAATCAATGCTGGGAGGTTAATTACACATTCACCTGCAGTCTGAAATCCTCAATGAAAAGCGAGGGCTGGGGAGGGCTCCTGGTTGCTCTGGCACCCGCATTGTAAGTGGGATCAGAAAAGTGCGTGTGCCTGGGTGCCCCCAGAGCCCTTACAAGCTGTTCGCTGAGATTTTGGGATGCTCTTGTCATAGAATTGGCTCTAGTTTGGCATCAGAGCCAGAACCGCACCAGTTTCAGAGCCAAAAAAAACCAAAGGAACGATCCTCTCCCACTTTCTCCCCCATCCCGCTCCTTACCTTTGTGCTGAAGTCATCCTGCTCCCTTCTGTGGCGTTTGGAGCGAGGTGCTGAGATGCCCACGGGGCAGGTGGTGGTGAATTCACCCATTTTTAATAAATAGATTTTAATTAACTTTTTAAAAAGTCCAGCTCATCCTAATTAGTGGAGGGTGACTGCATTTGTTCTCTCAGAGAGTGGGAGAGAATGCGCTGTGTTTTCAAGACCATCTGCTCACGAATCCTTAAAAAAAAAATGGGAGAGAAAAACAAGTGTTAGCCAGAGGCTGAGACAGGGTGAGGGAATGCTGGCAGCCGGCCGGCCCGACGGTGTTTTGGGGCTGGGGAACTCTTAATGAGAATGCTGTGGGAGAGGGGTGATCATCACCTGAAAGCATGGGGATGGAGGTGGTAGCGTGGGGGGAGCGTTGGTAGCTCTGGGGCGGGTGATGCAAGGAGCTGGCCTGGACTTGAAGGGACATCTCAAGTGTGTTGGGATGCTTCTCCAAAGGGAGATCCTCGTGAGCTGGCTGTGGAGCCCAGGGGAGCTGTGGGCTTGGGGTTGTGGCTGGGGGTGCCCATGGGATGGGCACTGCAGTGAGAGCTGGGTCTGCAGGTGCAGTGTGGGGATGGGGCTGTCCTGGAGCCACCATTCTGCTGCTGCTTTGCTCCCTGCGCTCTGAGCCACAATACCGCGCTTTGAGTGTCCACACTTACTTGATTTCCTTTCCTCCAGGATGATCCCCCACATCCAGTTCCTGGCCTGAAGTCAGGCATGGCAGCCTTGAGAGCTGCAAAAAGACCAAAATCTTATTTAATTATTGTTTCTCTGCATCCTACAAAGAGAAGCATGCCCTGCTGGGAGCTGTGGTTCACATGGCCTCCTTCTCTGTGCCCTCCAGGGAGACGATATCTTGGACCGCAGCTCAGAGCTGATCTACACGGGAGAGATGTCCTGGATTTACCAGCCCTACGGACGGAACCAGCAGCGTGTTTTCTTCCTCTTTGATCACCAGATGGTTCTCTGCAAGAAGGTAAGGACATCCAGGCAGTGAGCAGCACTGCTAAGGACATGCTGGGAATGGGCTTTTCGATCCAAAGTGGTTTTTAGGACAAGGTGGCTGTTTGCTGTCTGTGCAGAGGAGGATATGGATAGTGCTATGTGCTACTGAATTACAGGGTGGTAAGTATAACATGACGGAGGGATTTTTATGTTAGTAGCAAATTCAGCCTCCCCTTGTTCATTTCATGCCTTTTTCTCACGTGCCCCTCATTTTGGCTCATTGCCTCACTTCTACTTTTGGGTTTTGGCTGCAGCATATGATCTGGGATTAGATAGCCCTAGAATTTCTGTACGAACTATGAAGCCTGGCACTTGGGCAGGCAGCTCAATTACTGCATTAAAATGATGCTTGCTGCCTGTTGAAGAACTGTCAGGCAGCAGCTCAGTGTGTAACAGGGTGTGCGTGTGTCACTCAGAGAAATACATTTCAAGCCTCATCTTCATGTAGTTGCTGTGCTAGTTTATAGAGGACATCTCTGCCATGAAACCCACCATGAAGGTAAGAGAAAGGGAGCGAAGTACTAATGTGTTGTAGCACTGATAGCAGCAGATGAGCTGTATTTTGGAGTATCAGGCAGCAGCATCCTCGCTGAATGGCCACAGTCCCACTAAGGTGATCCCAGCTCATTGCCATCATAGCTGTTTGGAGTGAAGTGACAGAGCTCGCAGCTCCTGGGTGCCTCTCCCTGCTGGCAACCCTCACATTGTGGCCATTTGTGCTGCAGCTCAGCAGAGCACTGTGCAGAGGGAGTTCCCTGGGCCGGCTGCAGATGCACCCGGGGCTGCATTCCTGGCACCTGGGGTGTGCTCAGTGAGCTGACGGACCTGCATGGCACACAGCCCCTGGAGAGTGCCCGTGGCTGCAGGAAGCCAGAGATGGTGTGGGTGGCTCCTGACTCAGTGCACCGCTGCCCACTGCCATGCAGCTCTGCCCTGTGCCTTCGGTGGGTGGCACTTTCTTCTCCTGAGTCATGGTTGACTGAGATTTTGCCTTCTGGAACGTGTGCACTTCCCTCCACCCACTGTTGTTGTGCCTTGTAGATCTCTCCTGTCTCTGTTACAAAAAAAAAAGCAGAACAGCAACAATAACAAACTCAGAGAACTGTCAACATGAGTCTGCAAATATGCAGCGGGGCTTAATTTTTTAATCTTGACCTCCTAAACTTTGACTGTGACCCTGAATTTCTGATTCATAACGCAGCATCCAGGCTGTGCTCTGGAGGGGTGTCAGGCCTTCTTCTGCTCCCAGGAACACCAGAGCTGGGATCTCTGCAGCCATCAGAGTGAGCAGAGAGTGCTCAGCATTGCTCAGCATTTCTCAGCAGGCTGGGGGAGCTTAGGGGTGGGATCAGTATGCAAACAGCATCCCTGTGTCACTGTCCTCTTCCCTTACGTATGCCAAAGTTGCTTTGTGTTGTGCGTGTGGTAGCATCAAGTGATGGCTCCGCAGGAAAGCAGCCTACAGGCTGGAGCCAGCAGAGGCGGGTCTGGGGGTTCTCAGATTCACTGCAGGTTCAGGCAGAAGGACAGAGGCTGCAAACTTATCCATAAGTCTGACCTCAAGGGCACAAGGACTACTCCAGGCTGTACTGTGTCCTCCCGTACCTGCTCTTCCTGCACCAAGCCGCAGGTTCTGTTTTCGAAAGTGATGGGGTAGGAGGGGAGTGGGGCTGACAGCTGGACTTTCTCATCCTGATGGAGCTTTCCCTGTACGTGGTTAAGAAGCATTGCTCAAGGACATAATTCAGGGGAGTGTTAGCTCACATCTTGGGGCTGCATATTCTACATAAAGTAAATGGGACTGATTTATAGTCCGTGTCATCCTGACCCTGTGTCAAGCTCTGCTGTTATGGATCACAGCCATCTGGCAGTGTGCCCTCCATGCCAGTGCCCACAGGTGAGATCCTGGGGCCTCCTTAGCAAAGCAGCACTTACAGCAAGGTGCAGGCAGCCCGTGGGCTGTGTGGTGCTGGTGCTTCATCTGGAGTGGGCACAGCACCACAGTTCTGGGCCATCTGCAGCACAGCCTGGCGCCAGGCACAGCAAAAGTGTGTGAGAGTGGCACGTGGCTCGCGATGCGCTTTTGTGTTCCACTTGCACAAGCCCTCAGGGAACTGAAGTTGCTTGAGTCCAGAAGGGCACAGCAAAAAGCTCAAGTTGCAGGTTTCCGGAATGTCTCAGAGTCCGGACCAGCCCAGAGCTGCTAGCTCCTCTGCCTTGTATGCAGGGCAATGGAGTCCTTGCAGGCTTCCAAAGCAGCTGATGGAATGGTGTTCCTGGTCTTCCAGGTATGAGTGGTGAGAAAATTCACAGCCAACCTGACCTGTGTTTGCTGAGGTTTGTGTCGTCACCGGGTCTGATCAAAACTTTATGGAGAATCCCAAGGAATCTCCCTCTTCAGAAAATCTTTTGCATATTGGCAGATGATGAGATCATTTCTGTGTGGCAGAAACTGCCTGGGACACACTTACCCTCTAGGCCAAGGGGTTAGTGGCACTGTCGGTGTCAGTGCTGGGGAGCTCTGCTTCATTTCGGCTGCCGTGTGTGTTTCCTAAGGACAAGGCACAATCTCAAAAGCCATCCTTGTTTCCACTGCTTGTGCTGGATTGGGATTGTTCTGCCAGCCATGCAGGCAGATGGCCTGGGAGGGTTTCAGCAGGACTCTGTCCTATGCTACCAAGAATTGCCATGTTTCTGCTGCTCCAATCCAGTGTTGCCTGTGCCTGAGCAATCCCCTATTGGATATGGCAGGATCTCCAGTATCCAGCTATCTGCTTTCAGCAGCAGTTAACGTACTTCCATATAAACTCCCCTCTGCTTTGAACATGACCTGCTTTCTGGAGGCTTTGCAATCCCTCCCTTTCTGTTGTTGGCTGAAAATGTGAGGTTGTGGCGTTGTTTTGAGCATCTGGCTGGGACGTTCCTAGGAGGGAGGCTAACTCTCTTGGGATGGTTCTTCCCAAGCTCCTGGCAATCGCTGCCCTCTTTGATACACTTGCAGAGAATCAGCAGTATCACCAGCAGCCATCCGACAGACAGGAGCTCACTGATTGGCACTCACTGTGCTTAGCAATCTATCCCAAACATTTCAAACAGAGTTTCAGCATCTGTCTGGGCTTTTGGATCTGTGGGCGCCCACAGCTCTCTGCAAGTTGGGATTCCCCTCACTACCTGTTGTTGCCATGTAGCAGGGGTGAGAAGGGCTGGGAACTGCCCCTGAGCATGCTCTTCCTTCCTCACATCCCCATCTCTGAGATTTGTCCCAGGGCTTCTGCAAGGGAAGCTGGGGCAAATGTGCATGCGGCTACTGGGGGATTACTTGGCCAACACTTTGCATGTAAAGGAATGGCCATTGGTATAGACATTACCAGGACCATACTGAACTATATGACTAGATTTATACAACTGCAGTGATGGCATCGGTCACATCTAGGGGCAGAGCTTGGACCCATCCCTGGATGCCAGCATGAGCTCTGCTGCCCCCAGGGCAACAGGTCCCAAATGCATCTGGAGGGGACCTTAGACAGAGACCTGGTTTGTCAGAATGAGTAATTGTGAAAGGCTGCATTCAGGTGTGTCCAACAGATATTATCTCTGCTATTGTGAGTATATTTAAGTCTGCCTTACAACGGCTGCATGAGTTAGAGCAGCAGTAGCAGGTGGAGATGCTGGTGTTGTGGCAGCCAGCTCCCAGATTTAGCAACCGTCTTGCAAAGCAACTTGTGTGGGGAAACGTTTACAAATAAAATTGGTTTCTGAGCTTTACAGATTAATTTCTCTGGCTCAGATTGCACCATCAGAGACAGCATTGGTCACTTCCCAGTATCACCAGGAAGTCATTTAATGGTCCTAGGAATTGAGATTTCAGTCAGATGCAATGACTGTGTCACACATGCCTGCATTCAGCAGGCTGCTGACCTGCCGCAGAAGCAGGCAGAGGCTGCAGGGCATCTCCAGAAGTGGTGGTGACAGTGGTGTGCTGAGCTAGCCTACTGCCTGCAGCTCGTGACTAAGAGTCTCTGGGAGAGGCCAGGGTTTAGGCTGTCTTTGCGAAGCTGGGTGTTGGATTAGCATCAAACTCTCCAAATGCATTTTCTGCCGTCGTTTTCCAGACCAGAGTTTGGGACTTTGCAGTGTCCATGAGGACAAAGTGGTGCTGTCTTCAGGGGGTTACACTTAGGCAAAAAATGCCTTTTGGAATGGAAGCAGGGAATAAACTGTGTGTAGGAAGTGAGCTCTGGATATGGTTTGACTTAACCATATGTCTGTGATCAGGAAAGAAGAATACATATTCCAGCGTGTTAACTGTTGTTACTAACAAATGAAGTCAATCCTTGATGATGTTAGCACTAAATGATGGTATCTTAAAGGTATGGGTTCTACTTTTCTTATCAGTTTGACATAGAGGTGCTTTAAGTTTGAAAAACATAGAGTACTTATCATCCAGGCCTGGGCCACACACTATTAATTACAATTGTATCTTGCTATGTTGGGGGATGCTCGAGGTTCTCATCATGTAGTAGATGAGCATTCCTTTTTTCTGTTTGGGGTGACAGTTTGGATATCCCCCAGGCTCCCGAGTGCTGTGGCATTAGGCTGGAAGGACAGTGGGAATTGGGAAGGGTTCACAGTGCTCCTGCACCAAACAATGCTTTCTGTTCCCCCATGATGGGGCTCCGTGTTGCGTGTTTTCTGACAGCACTAAAAGATCAGTGACTGCATGAAACACACTGAGCTTTCACTTGCACTTTTTATGTGTCTCTTGCAATCAAGATGCAATATAAACTCCAGCTTGTGGGTTATTGCTATTGCCGCCTTCCCTTGAGCTCCCGCAGCAAAGCACATTGGATGGGAAGCAAAATGAGAGCGGCTTAATAGCAGTAGCAATAGCCAGCCAGAAATAGCTCTGCTGTAGGAAATGGAGTAAATAAAATAATCCTGTCAAACTCCATTGCAGTTCAAGTTCCCAAATAGGAAGATAAAAGAGACATTTCTGAGCGCTGTTAGTGGAAGGAGACCTAGTTCTGTATCACTTTGGGTAAGACACAGAGGTAATCTTCACACCACCACTACAGCCTGGCTTTTATTGCAGCCAAATAGTGCTCACAGGGCTATCTGAAAACCTTGTTTGCAAACACAGTGCAGCATGGGGATGATTCTTGTTACTTCAAGTGGTTTTTCACCCACGAGGCACAGTTTGGGTTTTGCAGCACCTCCCACCCCTGCTCTGTCCCTCCCAGCAACGCAGATCCCACAGAATGACACACACTGGACCCGGGTCCGCCTGCAGCAGGGTCAGGTGTGTTGCCCTGTGCTGAGCAGTGGGGATAGACGTGGCAGTGTGTTGCACTTACAGGCGTTCTGCAGTCTGAGGTAATGACACTGCACAGGATGAGCATGAAGGCCCGTGCTGCTGCTCTGGCACTGCAGTGCAGGGTCAGGGGGCTGCTGGGATGCAGGGGATGGGCAGAGAGCAGCAGGTCAGCCAGGAGCAGACACCTCTGCCCGGGGCAGGAGAAGGCTCTGGGCTGTTGTTGCCAATGTAATGGTGAAATCCAGAAAAGGCTGAATTTAGAGGCTCTTTCACAGTCTGTGATTTCTGTTCTCAATAGGGAACGGTTTTAGCCTACTCATGTAACTATATAGAAATGCAAGATGCTGTACAGCATTCTCTGTGCCTCATTTATCGTTCTTGGAATTGCGGTGGGTGTAAATCTGGCCCACGAGCAAAACCTCAAAAGCTGAAAATGCAACCCTGCTGCTGCGGTGTCCTGTTGGCAGCACAGTTCTACAGTCCTGGGAACAAAGCAGACAAGCCAGGGATGTGTCTGCAGAAGGGCTTCCCATCCCTTCCTGCTATGAGTGCTTTGGAAAGGCACTCGCCTCGCTGCTTCGCATCCAGCGTGACTGGGCTTGAGCTGGAGCAAGGCATGGAAATGCCACTGATGTTCCACTAAACACACTGAGCAAAAATAGCATCTCCACATAAATGCTTTCGGCTCCAGTCCTCCCCCACTCGGAGCCCACACTGCAGCTTCATGGAGCTGGCAAAGATGAATCAAGCATCTGTAACCAAACTCAGGAGACAGACATTGCTGAATAATTTGGCAGGAATCTGCTGACCTCCCCAGCACAGCTGTCTTTGTGCAGGAAGAGTTACATAAACCCAAACTCAAGAGGTTGCGGGCTCCCGTCTTCACATGGCAGCCCCTTGGGCAACTACAACTTGGCCCATTCTAGGCAGCTTACAGGGCTGTAACATCACCTGCCGTCCCTCTGAGCCCCTGCTGGTTCAGCCCAAACCGCAGTGCCTGATGGGGTGACAGCAGTGTTCACAGCTGCTGGCATCCAACAGCTCAGCAGGGCTTTTATTTATTTTCTGATATCAGGAATGTTTAGGGTAAAAACCTAGAAAAGGGCTCATTAAGTTTGGCCAGAGCAGAGGTCCAGTACTGCAGCAGACAGTGAAGTGAGAATGGTGCGTGACTGTCCCAGCCTAAAAAGCAGCCCGCAATGGGGCCAGGTTAAAGGAATGAATGCAACCGAAAGCTGTGTCCTTAGTGTTCCTGACAAGCAGGCCGTGCTGCTTTCTTCAAAGGGTCGCTTTAAGGTAAATTAGATTTTAAAAATGTAGGCACTGAGTCTTTTTTTAAAAAGCCAAAGAACGTTGAAAGCCCTTATGACTAAAGATACCCAAAGACATGGCGAAGTGGCAGCATGCCATGCGCTCATTGCTCACGGCAGGCTGGGCAGAGCGGAGATGGAGAGCAGGCAGGCAGGAAAACCAGGGCGAATTTCAGGAGGAAATGGAAAAACCCTGCTCCCTCCCTCTGCAGACGCTGTTCTGCTCTGCACCCCCTGCCCAGGCCAACGAGAGCTCACTGCACAGGAGGCTCAGACCCACAGCCAAGTTGAAAACACAGCTCAGCCTTTCCCAGAGTGGGGGCTGGTGTCTGGGTGTCATTTTAATGGACCCCATTTTAGTCTGTAATCAATTACAGTATCAACTCTTCACTATTTATCGACTTTTTCAACCCCAGCTCTTCACCAGACTGCAGTTTCGTGCTCAGCAGGGCCTCTTCCTTCAGCCTCATCCCTGCATCCCCATTCCCCTGTGATTCCCGAAGATCCCATCAGCTTCTGGGCAAGGACAGTCTGTGTGATTGCTGTTTGTTAACACAAAGCACACTGCTGCCTTGCTGCCTCATCCATGTTGTGATTCCACTGCTGGCTGTCTGGGGTAAGCCCTGGCTGTGCCTTTTCTTACTTGTACACAGCACAGTGCCCACAGCATTCCAGTCCTGGGAGCAGGTACAAGTGCTGCTGTTCATTCTTATCAGGCTTTGTGCTGGTGCAGAATGGCCATCAGGGACTTTGGGTTGGTAAAGAAATGCCATCAAGGATTTTCAGTGTGTGTCTTTATTTGCAGCTCCCAGTTGCCCTGTAAAATAAGAAGATAGCATTATCCCATTAGAGGGTTAGGGAGAAAATCCGTAGTGAGCCCTGGGTGCCATCAGAACATGGAGGGGTTGGTAACCAGGGACCAACGACCTGCGAGTGCAATGAGAAACTTGTAGCAGATTATTCTGGGGTTGGCATCTTTTATGTTGTCAGTTCATAAAGGGATCTAATGACTCATGGCTGGAAATGGCTCTTGCTCTACAGACGATTTGTTTTACGCATGAGAAGTAGAGTGTGACCTAGCATAGAGTAAACTTGAAAAAATGGGCCATCCTCAAATCATAATGTGTCTTAGGACCTCACAGTCCCTCCTGGCGTGCCACCCACCGTTATCCATCTATCTCTGTGTATTTCCTGTATGCTCATATACGAGGAGTTTCTGAAAGGCACAGAAGTGGCTGCATGCTGAGGTGCAGGAACCCATTGCCCAGACACATACCGGACCAGGTCCTCTCCAGAGGCTGCCTGGGGAGCAGCTGGGGGTCTGTTTTGTTCCCCAGCACCTACAAGTCAGTCTGTGCTGTCCTTTGTTGCAGGAAGCATTGGAGTTGCTGAGAGCCTGCCTACTGCAGTAACTCCCAAAAGCACAACTCCTCTGTGTCCCTCCAGCTCCCATTAGACCTTACCCAGTCCCAGGCCCCACACTGGTACCGTTAGGGGAAGCAGCACAGGATCTTTGCACCAGAAAGGAGGTCACTCATTCCCAAGCCCTTTCTGAGTTCTTTCCAGGCAGAACCCACCCCAGACCTTGCCCTCCATGCATGTGAAAAATACAGTGTGCCCTTTTCTGCCAGAGACAACAGCCCTGAGCAAGGGAATGCAGGCATCCGATGTGAACAGCGCTCAGCTGTGCACCGTGATGGAAAAGGAAATTTCTTCCTGCTTAATCTCTTAAATAGCTTCTAATTCTGAAGCCATTTTGCAGGCAGATTGCCCTCCCTGTGATTAATATTCTCTTTGCTCTGCAGCAGCAGGGGGCTCCTACAGGGCACTGCACAACTCCTGTACGCAAAGGCAGCGCCTGCCCGCGTGGCTGCGGGTCCTCGCGGCAGGGAAACGTGATGGATTAGAGCTAGTGAGCAGGAGAAAGCAGCACTGCAGTAAGAGTTATCGAACAGTCGGATTTACAGGTGCAGTTCTTTATCCAGATGGCTGTATATGGTGTAATAACTTGGGGGTAGGTGTGTAATTCCTTGTGGAAGCCACATTATAGCTTCCAATTTTCCTGCTGAAGACCAACCTTGGTTTCCTGATGACAGACATGAGACAGATTTTTTCCTTCGTGCCCAGCTAGAGAAAGTTGCCTCCCCTCCTTGGAGAGAGAACAGTGGGCAGGGTGGGTTCCAGTCCAGGTGGGAGCAGGAGGACGGGGCCTAGGCAGGTCCTCCCCCAGAGCACTGCTGCAGCACAGGCACTGCAAAGCTCTGAGAACAAGCACAGAGAGCAGAGCCGTGGAAGGTTTATGTAATGTGTCACAACTTTGTTTTGTGCTCCCATCAAAATTTTATTTTTTTTGCTTCATCTTTTCCTTGTAGATTCTTCGTACGTAGTATGTGGACAGACTGCAGAGCGTTTTATTCAGAAGAGTTTAATTAACCTCAGCTAGAGAAAAGAAAAAGAACGTACAGAAGCTGTAGGGTAAAAAAAGATCATATTTAGACAAATAAGTGCAAATGACCTAAATGCATCAATTTTCTTAAGAGCCATGCAACGCAATCTGGATGCAGTCTGCAGAGACTGCGGGTTTATGTCACTGCTCCTTGTGTTTGCCATCCCGGTCGGAGCCTTGGGGCTTCCCTCATGCTGCCCCTCAAGTCCATAATAATCCTACCTGCTCTCATCCCTTTTCTTCTCCATCTGTCGCCTTTCTCTTAGACACATCAAAAGGCAGAGCTGGAAGGACCCCAGGAGATTAGCTATTCCCCTGTAGGATTAAGAGCACTCAGATCTTCTCTGATGGATGTTTATCTAACCCTATTTTTGAAAATCTCCAAGGAATGCTGTCTCAAGACTTCTCTATTTTGTCTGTTTTAGTGCTTAGCTACTCTTACAGCTGGAAATATCTTTTTCCACGTATCTAATCCTATTCCCCTTTATAGTAAATTAAGCCAAGCCACAATCAAAATGGAGAATAATTGATCTCTTCGAAGAAGTTTTCATGTTTTTGGAACAGTGATAGCACATTCTTTTTCATTTATGCTCTTTCTTGATTAACAGCTCTATTTCTTCAGCCTTTCCCAGTGATCAAGATTCCAGAGCCTTTTTTTTTTTTTTTTTTTTTTTTTTTTTTTTTTTTGTCTTTTTGTATTTTCTTGCAAAATTTAACTATTTAACTATTTGGGTCTTTTTCCAGTGTGGCATTAAAAGCTGGGCAGTGTAAAGCAACTGGTCTTCATGCTGGCTCAGCCATAGCCAGGATGCAAGATAATGCTACACTGATATAGCAGCATGTAAACAAAACCAATGTCTGTAGTTCAGTAATTTCCTCTTGACTGTCTCATACGGTATCCATGGGGTGATCAGGAGTAGCACTGTCCCAGCTGCAGTTTCTGCCATCCCCTAAGCCTGAGCTCCTTTCACCAGTGCAGTTACAATCGCTGATAAATCTCCATCTGCGTGCACCTATTTGCTTTGTCCCTCTGACATGTAGTACTTACCAGCCCATTTAAACAATCTGTTTTCATCTTCCACCACACATCTGTTTTCCTTTATCTTGTGTGTGCTTGTTTGGTTCAGCTTATGTGCTTGAAGAAAGGAAGGACAATCCTGTGCACGACAGTCATGATGTGCAGAGCAACAGGGCTCATTTCTCTGTCCTGCCATGGCCCTCCTGCCTGCTTCTGCCACAAACCACACAAGCAGTGCTGCTCTCATTTCCTGCTTTTGTCCCAGATTTTGATTTTCTTGTCCACATGCAGAGGAAGTTCCTTAAAACAGGGCTTTGGCCTCGTTTGCCAATTATGTAGCCCAGATGAACTCCTAAATTTTGTTGGAACAATTGCATTGTCATCTAAGTGCATCTGAAGATGCCTGTGCTTGGCAAGGATTTAATACCTGTTTTTCTTTAAGAGCTATAACAACATATGTGATAGAATATCTGTGGCTCAAGTAATTACTATTGTTCTGATACTATGGATGTTAAAACTTAATTAGTAAATAGTATCTGTTTATTGAGTGTAGGCACAGAGAGGGGAAGAAAAGAGAAGTAGTAGCAGATAGCTAAGCCATCCCAAATGATGGTACCCAAGTACAGGTATCAATCTGCTCTATGGACTGAGCTTTCCCAGTGCCAGCTGTAACGAGCCATATGCACACACGTGCTATGGGGTACAGGTGCTGGAGTCTGTAGCCAATGGATGGGGAATGGTGCTTCCTTTATGGAAGCAGGAAAGGAGTGCTCCATCAGCACAGAGCAGTGATTGCCTCTCAGGGCTGGCTCTGAGCTCCTTCCTGAACCTCTGCATGGCTTCGTCCTCTCTGTGCATCCTCTCCTCAGGGCCTCCCCCTGAGGCCGTTTCTCCAGCAGCAGATTGCTGCCAGGCTGAGCTCTGGGGAGGCCGATGGAAGATGATTAATTTCTTCTTGTTATCAAAAAGCTTCTTCTCAAAATGAAAGTAAAAGCGGCAGGCAGGAGCTCTGTGCTTGTTGTCTTTTCCTGATTCCCCATGCACTTATTTAATGCTCAAGGACAAAGCTGCAGCGTTCCTTCTTTGTGTGTTTTCTGCAAACACTCTTGATAGCTGAGCTTGTTCTTTCCTGCTATTGCATTTTCACCAACAATAATCTTCTGAAAGCACTTGTGAGATTCCATTATCTCCTTATTGCTCCTCCAATAACTCCGTTACCTTCGCACCCAATGCTCAGCAGCACCTGCAGCCCCCGGACTGTTCAGCTGCAGCCTGGGAAGGGGAAGGCACGGAGCCGCTCAGCCAGACGCCCTCTGCAAGCGCAGCACCTGCATAATGCTGTTAGAGCACTCACTTAGCTATTAAAGGGAGCTCATCATGTTTGCTAAACAAAAAATGAGAGGGAAGAAACCCGCCGCATTCAGTACATACGTGCCTGCAAAAAGGTAATGCACAGAGTGGTATTTTCAGCACCAGGCAAAAAGGAGGCTTGTGATTATTTATTTTCATAATATTTTTATGAGCGAATCTCTACTTAGTCATGAATATTGCACAGAAAGTATGTTTGATCCTACTTCACCTGCCTCACAAGGACAGCCTGCTTCCTTCTGGAAGTTTTCTATAGCAGTGGGTCGGCTGCTTCTGTGTGAAGAAGAATATTTGTGGGTATCACTAATTTAAGGAGCACATCTTTTTTTCCAGTGAGGTTTGCTATTGAGTTCTTTGAGAATGTGGTGAAGATGAATGCTATTTCTAAGAACTAGACCAAGGCTAAAATGTAAACCAGCGCACAGTATTGATTTAATTGAACAAGTTTAGTGATGCTTCACAGCCTTTTCTCAGCGTTTCAGTGGGGACAGAGGAAGAAGAAAGAAGCAATTTGCCAAATTAAGGCAATGTAGAAAAGTTTTACGGATTGCATCTTCAGACTGAAATATCCTTATGTTTAGGACAGCATTGTTGCTCAAAGCCTTCATCCAGGAGGGAAGGTATTTGTGCAGTATGTTAGTTAACAGGTATTTTTTTTCCCCTATAGAGCATTCCAGAGGAGGGGGCCAGATTTTAAAGACTGCAATCTCCTGGGCAGTGCCCTGTCTCATGATAACCAACCCTATCTGGCACATCCATGAACATGTTTGTTGAAAAATTGTGATATACAACTTATTTTTTGAGATGAATGATTTGTTTAAAACAAAACCTACTGCTTACCTTCATAAAAAAACCCTCACTCCTAAAGCTTACTTGAGTAAATAAGTGCTGTATATTCATTTATTTTCTTCCTCTCAAATGAATCCTTTGACATAATATTTATCTTCAGGCACTTTCAAAAACAAAACAAATATTTAAATACATTAATTTAATACACCTAAATACTGTGTTTTTACAATGGGTAGAGGAAGACAATCTTGATGGTATGTTTCTGAATTTGTGTTTTTAGATACATGCATGTCCTGTAAATTGAAACACCCTCTCTGGTCATGTCTTTATATAATTAGTACTCTGCTTTCTCATAGTCTTTTTTTTGTTATGTGTTCCATGAAAGAGGTCAATGCTCCTGTAACACCAGTATAAATCAGGAATAGTTCCATGAAAGGCAGTACCAAATGTGATGGGCAGGACCAAAAGAAGTACAAAGAGGGAAGGGGGGAAAACAGGCAGGTGTCTGTCTTTTACTGTGGTTGATCAGCACAATTTCACATCTGTGATTGAGCAGTTAACACAGCACTCTCAAAATATTGCTTTTACTGCTACGTCTGCTGCATCTACTGTTTCCCTGCTGCTGTGACCACACAGCCGTGCCGGTGCAGTGGCAGAAGACTATTTCTGTTATCTTCCTTCCTAATGGAGAGAAGTGAGCTGTTGCTGAAAAACAAGGAGGTGAAAATGATCGATGTAGAAAGCAGGTGAAGATGAGGAGGTTTGGTCATAGAGATTATTATAAACTTCAAGGAGGGGAAAAGCAAAAATTTAAGCTGGCTCAAGAGGTTAAACCCAGGTTATAGTGGGATAGACTTTAAGAGTTCTTTGAACAGAGAACCGAGGGGATTTTCTCACCAATGAATTGTGTAAGAATGGGAAATGAGTGCCAGGGAGAAGCGGCACAGACCCATCTTCCCTGACACCAAGAGCAAGTCTGGAAAAGGAAGACCCAGCTCTGCAGTGCCAAGTGGGCACAAGCTGATTTCACAAGTTTTCTCTCTCCATACAGCCTTTTTTTGCAGTGCAGGAATCCCATCAGGCTCCTGTCATGTGGAGCAGGAGTAATACCTTATGCTCAGTAAGAAGGCACTAAACCCATGGGAGATGATGCAAGGGCTCTGTCTGCTCAAAGGTGGTTTTTCATTCCTGTAAGCAGAATTTCGCAGCATGAGGATTTGTATTTTGTTCTATTTTTTCTATGTTTCCCCTATTCATTCAGTCAGCAACAAATATATTTGCAGCAGACGAGGTTGGAAGACTCTGTCCGTTTCACCATTGATTCTTTCTTTTCCTCAGCCCTCCTGTGAATCCCTGCTGAGCTGAGGCTCTGTAAGTACCTTACGATCAGCCCATCTCTCCTTTTGTCTCCACAGGACCTGATACGAAGAGATATTCTGTATTACAAAGGTCGCATAGACATGGATAAATATGAAGTGGTAGATATAGAAGATGGGAGAGATGATGACTTCAATGTCAGCATGAAGAATGCCTTCAAACTTCATAACAAGGAGACTGAGGAAATGCACTTATTCTTTGCCAAGAAACTGGAGGAGAAGTTGCGATGGCTCAGAGCTTTCAGAGAAGAAAGGAAGATGGTAAAAGAAGATGAAAAGATAGGTGAGGAATATGAAATGGATCTGAAAGGAGGTTGGTTGTTGGTAATGCTTAATTTAGCCCTAATTGTTGGAGAAGCCCGCATTTTTCTAACTGTAGCATTACAGTTAAACCTTGTTCAGATGCCCTTGGCTGCTCTTGTTGCCATGAAGTAGATCTCTTTCCAGTTCAGTTAGTGGTATTTTTGGCCCTCAATGAGCAAATTCTGCCCATAGCTTCAAGCCTGGACCTCCAGGGGTATGTGTGAAACAGAACTCTTGGGCCTCCTGACGCAGAGTCTCCTGGCTGCCTCCTTTCTGCCCTGGCTGTGCACATCCTGTGCAGGGCAGGGAGGGGGCCAGTTGGTGACTGATCAGCCATGCCCTTCCCTCAGCATCGGCCCAGAAACTGACTGCAACAAGCGTCAGTTCAGGCTCAGTTTGTGTTGCTCAGCTGTAAAGTACTGAGCGTATTTACGATCCTGTTTATAATAATAATAATGGATCTAATCTTACTTTCCATACAGACCCTGCACAAGGGAGATTATAAGCAGGCCTGTCCTTTCAAGGCAGATTTGCCTTTCATTGAGACACCTTACTGTACACACCGGGCTGGGTGATGCTTTGCCACCTAGGGAGCTCCGTGTTTGCCAAAAAGTGCAGAAAATCCCCCCCTCCCCAAAGGAAAGAGAGGCTTTGTAAGCAACTTCTGAATTGTATTTGCCGTGTTCCCTTTTTCAGGCTTTGAAATTTCTGAAAATCAAAAGCGGCAAGCGGCAATGACAGTAAAGAAAGTCAGTAAGCAAAAAGGTAACCGGCAACACGCACTGTGCCTGGTGATGTGAGGGTGGAGCGGGCTGGGCTGAATCCTGCTGGGCTAGGATCCAGTGTCTCCCTTGAATTTCCCTCTCCCCTTCCTCTTTTCTATAAAATACCGTTTGTGCTTTGTATTCTTTCTTAATGTATCTGTGGGCCAAATTAATCTCTGGTCTCATGTGGCAGAAGCCAGTGGAATTTCGCCAGAGATGAATTTGATCTTGTTATCTCCAGTCTGATGTCCAGAACCTGTCCCTGGGGGCAGAAATCTTTCTTGATTGTTTATCTCAGGCTGAGATGGGAGTGAGTGCGAAGATGTGTAGGTGTTTTGCTAATTCCCAAAGTGTGTCTCATTAGGAAAGAAAGATGGCTAAAATATTGGACACAGTAAGAGACCTTCCCCTTCCCTGCTTTCGGGAAGGGGATGCTCATGATTGTTGAGGCTGCCTGTAACTTTTAAAGGACAGCACAGTAGCATCAGCTCTAGAAAGGAATGTATCTTGGTAAAGATGTTATATATCTCTAATGTCAGGTTCATTTCCCAACCCAGGCAGACTACAGCCAACTAATAAATGCCATGCTATACACTAAATGGAGTCTCAACTGGTGAAACAGCTGGTGTTAATTATCTCTTGCAATAACTCTTGCAGCTACAGGTATTGAAGTAGTAAATACAGAGGGAAAGTCAGAGAGGTAATTTTTCAAGTTTTCCAAGGCTTCACAAAGTCATAGGCATGTTGATTAGTTACCAAAGTACCTCAACACAACCAGGACTATAAAAGGGTTTTGAGAGAATTCAGTTTCTTGGCTATAGTGAGTCCTGGGCAGATTTTTCCCCATTCTCTATAGGTTTTGGGTTGTTGTTTTTTTTTTTTTTTGCAGAAGTTGAAGGAGCTCTTTGCTTTCTGCCTCACCTGTTTGTTGTCTACTGGCTTTGCTGGTCCAGTAGTGGTTCGCTAGGCCAAGTGTAACCGCCATGGTTTGCTGTGTTTCTCCATTGTCATTAGTCTTCTCCTCTCTACTAACTTCCTATGTTGTCTGCTGAGTTGTTCTCTAAAAGCTCTCCTGGCCAGATTTCCTAAGCTCCAAATATGCACACACCCACAGTCGGGGGCATGCACATGACAGTGTCTATGTGGTTCTGGCAGCAGTGGACACCAGCACAAGCGCGGGTTTGCACATCCACCCCCCACCAGGAAGCAGCCATAGAAATTAAGGCAACTGGAAAACTGGAGAATCTGACTTGCATGATGGCCATGGCAAAAACAGTTTCAATTATTCACTGTTGAATTAAATTATTAATTAATTAGTAATTAATAATTTTACTGTTTAGTCATTAAGTACGTGACACGGTTCAAAGGTGCCTGAGCATGCCTACCAGTACTCCCAATTAAATCCCTGTACTTGCACCGTGACAAGCATAATAAGCCTAACTGTACTGTACCGATTTCTTATTCAGCAATTGCTCTCGTTTCCTCTCTTTCTCTCTCTTTCTATCAGATGAAAAGTGGGGGGATACTAACCTAGGCTTCTCTGATAAAATTAATTAGCTGGTAAAACACT
Organism: Pavo muticus; assembly: GCA_016647715.1. Taxonomy (NCBI): domain Eukaryota; kingdom Metazoa; phylum Chordata; class Aves; order Galliformes; family Phasianidae; genus Pavo; species Pavo muticus. The sequence goes on along the minus strand of JACDJE010000147.1, from coordinate 520,062 downwards.
AGTCAGCATTTCTTTTACGCAGGACAAGCTTACGCTATAACACTGAGAGTTCTTTTCATGAGATGAAGTCCTTGAGATGGAAGGAAACGAAGTCAGACCTCAAGTGCCCAGTTAGGAAAAGTCTGGTTCTTTTACTGAAATCTGAAATAACAGCCAATAAGCCAATAGGACCATTAAATTAGTAGCTCTGTTTCTTTTGTCCTACGTTGTGATAATCATAGTCCAGCCTCAAATTACATACGTTACTTACCTGCACTGAATGCTTGGTTGAAAACTCTTGGTTTTCTTACCGTTTTGCCCAAGACCCAAAGAGGCATGGTGCTGCTGCAGCAGGGAGCTGGTGAAATTGCTCAGTAAGAGAGAGGTAGGAGGGCATTCCTGGGAGGTGGCTTTCTGTGACTGATGGTTGAACCTTTCCACATGCCTTTTACGTGACCGCCCATGAATTTGGCAAGGTGCTGCTCGGAGCTACCTGTGTCCTCCCCATGCAGCCTCCTGCAGCAAGCCAGGAGCATTGGAAGACGTTTAGGGTGTTTCAGGAGCATCAGTTGTACCTGGAAAGTGGTGAGGCCCCTTGGGAATAGGAATACTTCCACTGCATTCATCAGGACTATTTATTTGTTTCCAGTTAAGGACTTTGCTGGACAGGTCCCTGTGGCTCCTGCTTGGTTCATGGCTCAGCATCCGAGCTGATGTGGCGACAGCTCTGCTCCTGTGTCAGTGGATGCCTATTACAGGCTTGTTTCTAGATCATCTCAGTTGTTCCCTCCACCTCTTAAATGGGAAACCATGGTAATTTCCCTGTCACAGAATACTTAAGGAAGAGAGAAAAGCTGTGAAGGAGGTGAAATGGAAAATGCAATCAACTTTGTTAGAGGTGAAGCAGAAAAACATTTTTCAAATAGTATAAACTGCAGCTTACTTCATGTGCTGTTGTACCGCACCTCCCAGAGGTATTCCTCGAGAGCCAGCTGGTGCTCGATCTGAAAGGGAGCATTTAAACCACAGCTCGCTGCAGCACACTGGGAGACACTAGGGGGTCACCCGATAGTGGAAGGCAAAACCCTAAAACTCAGCTTTCTAAATGAATGGAAGCTTCTTTTGGGGGACTGACTGAGAGCACAGCTCTGTGTTGTGAGAGATTTTCAATCCCAAAACAAGGGTCCTCTGTGGAGCACAGGCCAGCCCGTTTGGAAGCAGCCGCCTCCTAATGCTCATAGCCACACAGAAATGTGTGCATGCATGCAGTGCTAGGCTTCCTTCCAAATCAATTTAATGATGCATAAGGTCAGATTTCAGCAATATACTGGGATTTGCACTACTTATTGGATTGGGCAAAGCGTAATGATATTAAACCAGGTGCCTTAAGACAGCGTTAAGCCAATTTTCAGCCTTCTTTAAGTCCATTAGACATAAAGTAAATGGGTAGTGTTGGTTGTGCAGCTTACCAACAGATAGGGAAAGGGGCTGTTTGCTGCTTTATCTTTTTGCATCGATCGTTCAAGGTTTTGCCTCTCGGTTACAGCCCTTTAGCCTCTCTCAATGTCAGCCTTGTAACTGGGAATAGAATTCAGTGCAGTGTTTCCTAGAAACAGTAAAATAATAGAGAAATTTATTTGGCTTGACTTACAAAAACAACATTTTTTATGCTACAGTCGAGCAAGTGTGCAGTTTCTCTGCAGATCAGTCCAGGTGCCACTGAAGACCTTTGCTGCCTGCACTGGCAAGCATGACATTAAGATAGCATCGAGCTGCACTTCCAGAACTGCGTTTGTGATTGACGATAGCCGTAGAAACAAGGCTAAAGCTCCAATGAAAATGGATCCCTTGTGGATCTCCAGTCCATTCTTAACACAGACACAGGATTATCCAGCTTACTTTTTCGATTTCTGAGTGTCTGAAAACAGAAGGCTCCTTTACTGCCTCTATCCATCACGGGCTTTGTTCTGATGGCCACTTCTAATCTCCCCTCCCAACATCAGCGTTTGCAGCATTCAGAAACATTCCATTACTTATCGGATCCTCAGCTCTGTCCGCATTGTTCCCATGCAGGACAGCACACGGGCTGTCTCCTTTCCTCAGGCACATTAGGGATTTTGCCTGTGTTCCTAGAAGCTGTCAGCCAGGGTTTTCAGGGTGATGAGAGGTTCCACTGCCCAGTAAAGAGATTCTGTTCTCAAAGCTCTGCTTCCCAATAATATTTCCATTTTGGAAAATGAAGCGTCTGTACAAATGTAAAGAAGTCACCTTGGAGCTGGGTGAGAGGGTTTCCAAGTGCCAGGAGCTCTGCAGGGCCATGCTATGGGCCAGCTCTTTCTTGTCATTCTCTCTGTCTTGTGCATTCTCCTCTGTACTGTGCAGTAGCTTCACCAAAGACAAGTCTTTGGCCTGGTGGTCTGGGATATGTGGAAGGAGGAAAACATATATTCAATCACCGTCATCCCTAGCGTTGAGTGTAGAAGGATGTTGTCATTAAACCTGCCCATTAAAGCCCAGCTATGCAAACCCCAGCAGGGGTTAAATCATCAGCCAGCATGAGCTGCTTTGGCCTGCAGTAAAACTCCCTCTGAGTCACTGAATTCTGCTAACTTCTTCTTTTCTGTGATTACTTGAGCTCACAGCTAACTATCTCATAAAACCCTGACCCAAACTCTCAACAGCTTTTCTTTGACATCTCAAGCTTCTGCACTTTAAACTCTCCCCCAGCAAGCATGCATAGCAAAACCAGATGACTGCACATAAGCATACTTGTGCTGGCTTCATCTTGCCAGACAGGTCTTACCAGGTAACGGAGTCTGTAGGAACCTCTTGTAGTTTTCCTAAGTGTCTGAACCTAGTTTATTGCATCTTCGTTTCTAACTAGATTGACCCTGGTGTGTTTCCCCATCCTATTCATGCCCGGGGAGATGGCAGCCTTAGGAGGAATGAAAAACACCAAGCAACACAGACTAAGCTTAGAAACAAAGAGGGGCATTGTAGATAACCAGGGTCATTTCCCTTCTTCACAGAGCTTCCCACTGCACGGGAGAAATAATGGAGCTAATTGTGTTCTCGGTGGCAGTTCCCCACAGATTCAGACAAATCACCGAGCTTATCCCATTGCCTGTAATATAGAGACTCCACCCAAACCTCTGCAGTTTGCCCCAGCACTTCATAGTGCTTTGGTCCACATACAGTAGTCTCTGTGATGATCACTGGGACAGGTGCCTTCTCACTCAGTGTATTATGAACCCAACTGGAGTAAGGAGTTTCATCTGAGAATACTGAACAAAACCATCAATATTTTGGCTGGGGGACCTTTGATTATGTTTTTGGTTATTCAGCAGTGGGCACATGCTTCTGAGCAAATTCCCCAGGGGAATTTTTGGTGAGCTGTGAAACAGACCTCTTGGATTTTCCAGCAATACCAAGCCCTCATTTGAAGAGCCAACACGTGGCCATCAATGTCACACTGAGATTCCAAGTGCACTAAGGCTGTCAGCCCAGACACTGCTGTACTTTCAGTTCAGTGAGGTATTTTGGGTGAGAGGTAGTGTTGGTGGGCGCATTTCTTCAACCCAGAAGAGGCTGCATTTCAGGGCAGTGATAGATGAAGAGATCTCTTCCTATGAGTGAAACAGACAGTATTCTTTGCTATCACTGCAGAGAATGCTGGAGAAGAGGGAGGCTATATACATACGAGACAGGATAAATTAGTTTTCAGCTGGCTTTGATGGATAAAACCCCAGTATCATTTATTCCATCTTGCCTCACTTAGCTTTTGCTTATCGCACGAGGAATCATTATCTTAATGTTTAGTCTAATGACACCAGATAGCAGTAACAGACTTGATAGATTCAGGGAGGTAAAGTTACCTCGGTAGTTGTAGATATCGTGGCTGGCTGTGGAACAGCCCAGACACAATCTCACTATTTTCCTCTGTTGCATTTCTCAAGGCTGCAGAGTCCTGCCAAGGGAGCAGTGAGCACTTTTCCTCCAAGACAGAGAAGTTAGGCTAGTGCCTAGAAAAGGGAGCTAAGGCATGTTCTGCTCACCAGCACATTCCTGGTAATATCTACTGCTGTCAAACCATTGAGTACAATCCCCTGTGGTGTAAAGAGCCATGGCTAATACACCACTTAATGCCCTTGAATTGGGTGAGTATGACAAAACTTGAGTCAGGCAGTTTAGCATGGAGGTGAAAAGCAGTGCAGTCCATGGCTGCTCAGGACTGCTAAAGGAGGCAGACATTTCCTGCTCACAGCCCCCATCCTCACCTCTGGCTATAACAACAGAGCCTGCAACCAGCAGAACTGGTGTCAGATACAGAACAATTTGCTAACTCTAAATACAACAGATGAACAGTGGTGAGGTGCTTTGAGATCCTCTGTTGAAACGTGCTGAAGAAGGGCAAAGGGCTGTACCCATTGAGCCATGGCTTCTTCTTGTTTCTTTAAACTAAACTTGTCACTATTGCAGGAATTATTAACCATACAGCAATCAGTGTTCTTGAGGTATGTTCCCTGCTACCCATGTTGTGTATGGGTTACAATATTCACAAGGAAACCGAATTTCCGAGATGCAGGAGCTGCTGTTGAGATCACAGGGAATGAAGGCTCTGCAGCACAGCACCGCTTCCCTCCCAGCCAGCAGCTGTCCCTCGGCCAGCAGGGAAATGAGGTGGTGACATTTCATTGTCTCCCACGCAGCTCTGGCTAACGAGCAGCACAAAATCTAGATGGATAGGTAGAAGAAAAGCCTATGAAATAGCTCCTGATTAAAGTCTAAGATAAAAACTTAAAGGGTGAGGGTGGAATAACCGTCTCGTAAGGCAAGTTCCATGGTTATTATATAGGCAAATCTGAGTGTGTTCTGTGTATGTTTTGTATTTACACTGGTGAGGCACAGTGCTAATGGAGCCATCCCACAAGGTTATAACTGGATCTCTCTGCACGTGTCCACAGGATTGCCTGTGAGTTAACAGCATGCTCCTAAATCTTCAAGTGCTAGTCAAGTCCTGTTGTAACCTCAGATAGAGGGAAGAAAAAGAATTAGAAGGAAAAAAAGAGACCATGATAAATCTTTTTGTTTTCTTCTGAGTTGAGATATTCAAAAGATTCCAAGTGACGTATCCTAGCACTAAAAAAAGACATGACTTCAACTGACAGTGCAGCATCTCTCTTTACCAGTTTTGTCTAGCCAAAGCACAAACCCTGGAGTTTTCTTTGTGCTCGTTCCGAACAGATTTCCATACCCCCACCCTGCTAGACAATCTTGCTGTGCAGCTGCAGCCTTTCTATTCTGCTACAGTGTAGAATTATGCATGAACCAGCAGAAGGAGCTCCAAGTCTGGTCATTGGTGTATAGCTGCTTTCTTATGCCGCGGAAAGGCAGTGTAGCAGCTGTGTATAGAAATCATTACTTATCTATCGATTCTTTCCCTTTGTGCTTTGAATTCTGTTCGCCAAGCAGCCCAAAACTGCACTGGAAAAGAGCTGTGCTCGTTTCTTTCTGTTGAATTGCAGTGAAGTGATGGCTTTGCATATATAAAATCCCTCAAGAGACAATTTTGCACAACAGCCCCAAGTTCTGATGAGAGAACAAACCACTTCAGAGTGGAACAGAAAAACAGCAACCTGTCATACCTTTTCCCAGAATTGCTCTTTTTTGGCTTTTGAAGATGTTCAGATTAGGTGAATTTCACTGCTTCCCCCGCACATAATTCCTGTGTTCCACGTGGTCAAGAACACAGGTATGTCAAAAACAAAGCCATTCTTGGGGCACCTCTAGCTTTTGCAAAGTGCTGTATCACTGCTTCACAAGAAAATGTATTCTCAGGGAATTATCAGCCTGACTTGCCAGAGCACAGTTGTTTTTATTTGCATGCCCACAAACACATAGTGATTATGCATGCCATTGAGATGCACAGTTTTGATCATTTAGGCCATGGACGTCATTTGATAAATATGATAAATATTCAAACCTTTGGCTGCTTATTCAAATAGAACCAACCAGCTTTTGAAGCTCATCCAACTTAGATGCTAATGGTACCAACACCTACATCCTTGAGAAGGGACAGACAAAAAACTTTGAAGAATATTGGTCTGAGCTTCCTTACCGAGGGATGTGGCAGTGTGTGTTTGCATGGGTATGTTCCAGATGGGGACAGAGGTTTTCCAGGAGTTTGGAACAAAAGGGTTCTCCTGGGGAAGAACTGAAGGGAGTTTGCTAGTGATCTGGCCAGGGGAGTCTGCCTTTTTCTCTTTCGGAGAAGACAGACTATGGATTACATTCTTTGCAGTGTAATTCCATCAGTGTCAGTGGACTTCAGCCAGACTGTCTTTTCTCTACTTCTCCAGCCTTCCAAGTGTGTAACACTTTGCTAATCCAGGAGATTTCTTAGCATTTCTGTGTTGTGATTAAAGAATCACCCTCTACAAATTGGTTTAAAAACAATAAAGAGCTCAGCCTGGCTCAGCATGGCAGACCAGTTGCATCATGAGGCTAGCTGCAATTCTGCAGCCACAGGGTGCAAAAGGCATAGGTCTGTGTCATTGAAGCACTGTGGTGTTGAGGTCTTCTAAAGCTAGAAACAACTGCTGTGTGTCCTTTGGTAGCAGCTTTAGATTCACAGCTCTTTGTGTTGTGAAGCATTATTTAATTATCCTGGTGGCAGAAGGATTACTTCCCTTTGAAGTAGTCCTTTGGGTCGAAGATCCAGACCATGTACCAATAGAAAAAGATTTATTTCCCAACACCAGCCAAGTAAGGGACAAGCATGTCCTCATCTTGCCACAGATCCTAAAAGTCCTTACCAGCCTCTCGTTACTTGGGTGAAGTGGCCAAGCGGCCAAGCACCAATGGCCGGGGGTCTCCATGGGAATGTCTTCACATGTGTGTGGCTTCAGAAGTTCACTCTCCAGGCTCTGTTCACATGTTGAATTGCCTTCCAGCAAGGCAACTTGGAGCAGGACAGCGGTAGAAGGGAGGGAAGGGGTGGGGTAGATATGAGCTCAGGTCCGTGCTTTGCTCTTGTGCGACATCACTGGCTTAAGTCACTGTGTGGCAAGTGCAAATTGAGCGTTGGGTCCCACCAAGAAGGATGGTACAGAAATTGACTCAGGTATCCCAGCACCGACCCCACTATACTCTGCAGGTGTGCTAGAGAGGTGCTTGGGAAAGACAGACCAGGAAGCTCATTAATGAGAGTAACAGATACAGCTGCAGAACAATTCCAGACTGCTCTTTTAAACTGAGTTTGAAATATTAACTGTGTTGAATTTGTTAAAGGTTAATGAGTAATGAACCACAGAGCTGGTTTTATCCACCATAAGGAAAGGCCTTGGTTACTCCCTATAGGGAACAGAGAGAGGCATGGTTTGATGGTATTTGCTGCAAAGGAGGAGAAATCAGTTAGATATAGTAAAGGTGGTATCTCTGTTTGGTCCGAACCTTTTTAAAGTTTTTAACAATTTAGGACTGGTAAATTCTATAGCAAGGGGAAGCAAATTAATTCTCTCTCCCAAAGCCATCCTAAAGCCGTAGCTTCATATCTAAAAGAAGCCCTGGATTATAATATGGCAACATACAGAAATTGTCAGGTGAGCTCCATGAGTGCACTTTGTGAGGCTTTTTCCTTTGTCTGTAAGTACCCAACTGTGTGCAGCCCTCCTGTTCCTGGGCCGGCCGGTGCTGGTCCCACAAAGCATGTGTTTGTATGTGGGTAGGGACCGCTAACTGAATGCAGTCGCATTTCTTTGACACACACTGCTGTGGTACCTGGGTGCTAATCACCGTATTTTGCCTTCTCTAGCACCTTCCCAGCCGAGGATCTCAAAGTGTTTTACAAACATTAATTAATTTAGCTTCACAACCCTCGTGTGAGGTAGGTGGGTCATGCCATCCCGCTTTCCAGATGAGGACACTGATCTACTTGGTAGAGTCACCTCGCTCCTGCGGTTAAAACCAGGGAGGCAATGGCCTCGAGATGGCCCTTGCGAAGCTTACCACCCGTCACGCGGCTGGGGCTGCCCTCCCCACAGAAGGAAGAGCAGTTCTGCATGCAGCAGAAGGGATCCAGAGATGGCCAGAGCTTACAGCAACCTGCTTCAGAGCCCTGCTCCTCCCGGCTCCTGCCCTTTTCTGGAGTTGTGGTTTCCAGCTGATCACAGCACCCTGAGGCTGAAGGAGGGATTATCCCTCATCAGTGGCATTGCGGAGAGGAAATGCAGAAGTAGCTCTGCGACTTTGCCCTGTAGTCTGTGCTTCAGGGGCTACGTGCCTCCTTCCTGTTATGCTTCCATTCACCCAGAACTGCAGTTTGTGCGTCATCCTTTACAACGGGCTGTGTAGGTCCCAGCTTGCTGAAGCTCACCTTTCTAGTGGGAAAGCTGTCAGAGCAGTGTCCCCTTACCCCTTTTCTGCACACAACTTGTGACTCACATACATGGGAATTGTTCCCCAAGCCACGGACAGACCCTGGCAATGTAGCCTTGCCAGTCTTTCCATTGCTACCCATTTGGATTGAGCAGAAGCAGCCTTTTCTGCATTGCCTATAGCCATTTTTGGCTGAAACAAGACCAGTACATTAAAAAAACAAACAAACACCCTATGGAAAAGTCCTACAAACCTTCTGACATAATGAGCTGCCCTTTGTACCAGCTGAACAGCACTGAAGCAACACAGGCCCCTGCAGGAGAGTCCTCCCAGGCTGCCATGCTCTGTCCCGTTCTGGCACAGGAGCTGGTGCTGAGTGGTCCCCAGGGTCGTGCTGCTCGGGGCCGGTCACGGGGACGCATTGGGGCACAGCTGCCTGCTGAGTGTAGCTGGGAGGGAGGGCGAAGCCCAGCTTGGAAACTGCAGGTGCTAGATTTGAGGGCGGGATCAACTGCTGTGGTTCTCTGCCTTTGTCTGAGTGACTGAGTGTGTATGGCTTGGCCACGTGTTTGTGTCTCGCTAGGTCACGCAGGACTTTTCCATGAGGGCAGGCAAAACTCTGCCAATACAAAAAAGATTTCCAAATCTTCAGCTTGTGGTCTAGCGTTGCAGCCTCTGAGCTGGGAGTTCAGGCAGCTGCTGCATTTCTCCATAGATTTGCTGTCTCTAGCATGTCTCCCTGTTGTTTGGGACCCTGGTTATAAAGTGATAAGAAGCGATAGCATGACGGAGAAAGACTATTGACCCAATTGCACTTTGACTGATCTGTTTCTTTTTCCCCCCAATCATCGATGCAGGTGTGAGCTACTCCAAGTCGGTTCCTCCAGCCTACCCACCACCCCAGGATCCATTAAATCAGGGACAATACATGGTGACAGATGGCATATCCCAGTCCCAGGTCTTCGAGTTCACCGAACCCAGACGCAGCCAGGCACCATTCTGGCAAAACTTCAGCAGGTTAACACCATTCAAAAAATAATACTTAGAGAGATGGAGAATTTTAACTTAAAAGAACTTAAATTTAAAAATAAAAATAAATAAAATTATATTTATAGATGGACCTTTTTTCGGAGAAGCACTGTTGCAACTAAATATATATACATATATATATATACACATTTAAAAATAATATATATATATACATATATGTATATATATAGAAGGACCAAAAACTTTTTTTGTTGTTTTTGGGAAGCAGTCTGCTACTAGATACTAGGAAGCACCAATGATTTCTAATCATGTGACCTATTTTATTTTATTCCATTGGTCAGACATCATTGTTTTTTTTCTTTTTTCTTTTTGTCTCCATTTTCATTGAAGTCGTCATTGGCATCCCAGAATGCTTTCTTGCTTGTGTGAATTCTTCATCGAAGTTCCTCATGGACTACGTTGGTGTATATTTTATTTTATTTTATTTATGGGGGGGTTGTTTGTTTTTTGGGGTGCTGGGAGATCTCTGCTCCCTCTCCCTCCCTCCTCCATCCCTTCCTTGGCTGTCCCGGAGTTATCATTTCAACGAAGAGCATCGATCCTTTCCCGTCCCTGTCCTGCATTCTCTGGTCTGACTCGTGCCTGTCTGGATGTGCTCCCTTGTGCACCATGCTCTGCTGCGCAGTATTTCTCTGGCTTTAACTGTTTTGTTGCGGGCAGGTGAAAACAAGCAGAAGGGGTAGCAGCTATTTAGGAAGTGAGAGATGGGTTTTCCTCAGTTAACTTACTGCATTTTTTTAAGCACTGTCTTTTTCTCAATTCAGTGTGATGTGATCACGCTCGGAGTAAGACTGAGAAAAGAATACGGGGGCTTTTATTTCTTTTGCATTTAATTTTGTTTCTGTGGGGTTATCTTTGATTTGGATTCATTCTCTTTTTAAGCTGAGACTCAACTCTCTGAAAAGCCCACTCCTATCTTTGTTTTCCATGCAAAGATAAAAGCTTAAAAACTGATGGCTTCATGCCCTCCATTCCAGCTAGAGAAAACTGGCTATTAGGCTCCAACAAATGGCCACTTTTCTTTCTTCAGGAACTAAGGTCCCATCCCGCACTCAGGCCCGCACAGTACTGCATTAATGAACCACTGATTGCTATGTGCAGGAGCAGTGATCCCAGAAGTGAGGGCCGTGCCCGCTCTCGCTGCCTGCTCGACTCTATAGCACTTCAGATGGCCGGCTTCACGTCGGCACTGACCTCCCAGGCAAAGCATGGCAGGCACCCATTAGCAGAAGGATAATTGGGAGTATTTACCCGGTATTTAATGCGCCCAAGCTGCAGAAGAGTTGAGGACTGCCTTTCAGGAAAGGTACGGATGTGACCTGAGCAGTTCAGCCGTATGCCCATGACCTAATCCAAATCACCAACCAGTTAAATCTGAACTGCAGCAATGGCATCAGTGTCAGCGGGCTCTGGAGCAATTAGCTGAATTCTCCAGATCTCTTTCTCTCTCTTTTTCTCCCTCTGGAGATTCATAGCTGTACTTTCAAAGAGACTTCCTACAATTTTAGCCTTAAGTACATTCGTTTGCAAGCACAAAAGCTTACGTTTAAGCTCATAAAACAAACCATTGTGCGCTAGGACAATTGGGATTGTTTAACCAGGTTTAGAAGATGAATTTAAACTTTGCAGAGCTATTCTGCAACCTCCTTTAAAAACTTGAGTCGAAATAATGGATCGTGATATTTATATTTTTCTTTTGAATTTGATACCCCATGTTAGCACCTCAGGCCAGTAGCACGGATAAATGTTTTTTTATCACTTCAGAAAATGGCAAAAGCAGAGAGTGCAATTTTAGCTTTCCCATGGAGCTTGGGTTATTTCAGGGCATGTTAGAAGGCAGCAGCTGTATTTTTTATTTAAGTACAAAAATAATCTCAGCACCTTATAGTCACCTATAAAGCTATCAATGCAACAACGCCAGGTTGGCATTTTGGAGAGGCAGAGCGGCCCCTCTGTGACAGGCAGCAGAGAAACACTGGGAATCCCACATAGGAGGCAACAAAATTTTATACCACAGCTAATTTCTACGCTCTTTTGTAAAATCTTTGCATTTTTACGCTCGGATTTTCATACTGAACGTGTAGCAGTTATTATGTTTGCTTAACAGAATGGGTTATTTAGAGAAGTGAATGGAATCGGTCCGCAGAAGTTAACTGAAATGTTTCACTGTTTCTGAATGGCTGGAGAGAGATGCAGAGAGAGAGAGAAAGAGAGAGATTACAATCTGTTGTCAGCGTGATGGAAATTTCACTTATTCCTTTTCCTTTTTAATTGCTTAGGGGAAAAAAAAAGTAACAAGCGCATTAGTTAAGCCTATTCATTTACTGTTTTGTGCCTCAGAGAGTGAGAATGAGACATCCATAATTTTTATGAGAAGATGCTTCCTAAATATTCAGCGCTAGGAAAAAAGAAACTCCACCGCCACACCATTATTTGCATCATAAATCAAGACTCGCTCGATCTGACAAGGCCACTTGTTGGACTCGCAGCTTCCTTCTTAAGTGGAAAGCCAAAACAAACGAGCGCCGCTAGCGCTTGCCGAAGCCGGGCGGCAGGCAGAGCAGCCGCAGCCGCTTGTTCCAGAGGGAAGAGGGGCTTGGCTCTCAGGCATGGCACTCAAGAAGGCCCTTCCCTTCCCTTCCACAAATTGCCAAGGTGCTGCAAGAGATGGAGCGTTATCGCAAAGAAGAACCAGCACTGGGTCCCACTTTTACTACCTACCGTGGCTTTCCCAATAGGGAGCAGGGTTGGGCTGCCTCATGTGTCTGAAAGTGCTGGAAGCAGCACAGATGCTGTCAGATCGGGGTGATTTTGACTGAGCATCTGATACAGACTTTCATTTCAATGCCAGACAGGAGGAACCCACTTACCATTCCATACGCAGAAACGAGAGAGTTGTAACAAACTTACATGTTTACGGTATTTCTCTGGCTGAAACTATATATATACATAGAAAAAAAGAACAACAGAAATACCCTCTTCCCTAGGTAAATGACATGCATTACCCCTTGACCTAGACACTAGAACAGAGGATCTAAATTCAAGACTTTCGCCTCCCCACCCTCTCCAAAACAATCAAACAAGGATCAACCTAGGTGCATCTAACAGTTGTAAATAGAAAATAATACATAGAGAAATATATTTGAAATTTGTTTCAGTTTCTGGATGGTCACTGGCCGTCCATTGCAATGTTATTGATAGTACACTGTGGTGCTTTGGGTTTCTGGTTTTGTTCTCTTTATGCTCTGTCATCTTTTCATCGCAGCTACATTTCAGGGAACATGTATATTTAGTAGCTATTGTAAGTTCTGCATGGCATCACCGAGCTTATTTTTCCTTGAGAAGAAAAGAAGAGTCTGTAGGAGTCTAAAGGCACTATGATGACAGGGACTTGTAGCAGAGAATTTAAAAAAAAAAAAAAAAAAAAAAAAAAGGTTTTTAAAATTCTAGTTTGAAGCCAAATACTGATATTTTAGTGCTTTTGGGGTTTTAACAGTAAGAGACAAAAAAAGAAAAAAAAAAAGAAAAAAAAAAAGGATTTTGGTAACCCAGCTGATCCGCACTTGCCAGTTTTATTCTTTTGTTTATAATGGACTGTTTGACCCTGTCAAACAAGTGTCAAAGTTGTGTGTATAAAACAAAAAAAAGTGTTTAAAAAAGTGTTGTAAAGACACTGAGCCTTATGAAAATATTTATGGAATTAAATAAAAAGAAGTGAAAAGGCATCCGAAGGCATTTTAAATCATTTTCCTCAGAGCGGTCTCACTCTTCTCCCAAAGGCTGAGCGTGAATCGCTGGGGTGGGGCTCCAGCTTGTAGGCAAAACACCACGACATTGGTGTGTAACCAAAAAGAGGCATGTTTGGGAAATATCCCACCTCCCCCTTGCTCTGTGTCCTCCATCTGAGCTGACTGAAATGATTACTGGAGCAGCTGGAGGTTCAATGCTGACAAAATGCTGCCTTGCAAGTGCTGCAAATGGAGCTCAGATCAAGTCTTCTGTGAAACATGGTTTTAAAATGCTTTCTGTTCCTGAGCTTTGCTCAGCTCCAAGCCCAACTTAAAGCCAGCCTGACTGTCCCAGCAGACCTCACAAACACGCTGTCAGCGCCGTAAGAAGCGTTTCAGAGCACGTGGAGGTAGCGCAGAGGGTGGGTTCCAAGGGGAGGGAGCCCCAGCCACGTGCTGCCCACTGCAGAAGGCAGAACCGAGGAGATGAGCAGGTTCCTGCCCTGGCTTTCACTTGGCGTGGAGGGAGAAAGCACGCCCAGGGAGAAGGAGCCCGGTGCTTTCCCCCTGCAAAGCAGAACGCTCTCTCCAGCAGCCCACTGGCGTTTCACAGGTAAGGCAGCTGAGCGATGTATTTCTAGGTAGCACACAAGTGCGGTTATAACCAAGAGAACGGGTTATCGCACCGTGGCATCCAGACCTGGTAGTGACTGGGAGTGATGCCTCCTGTCATATGCAGAAACACGCCAGCACACGCATCAAGTTCTTATGCGTAACTGCAGCCCAAGAGCTACATTTCCAGGAACACTGCCTTCCTGCTCTGTCTGTCCTGCGGGTGCCTGTATGGGTGAGTTTGCAGGCACACATTGTGACCAAATCTTCCACCCACACATACGAGAAAAACAGGCAGACAAGGGAATAAAAAAGATGCAAAAGCCACACAGCATTGCTCTGGGAGAGAGAGGGGGAGAGAGAGAGGTTATGACGCAAAGCTGCAAGCACAAAGGTTTCTGCCAGTCCAGACTGTGAGCAGGTTCAGGAGCAGGGGCACCCTGATCTCAACATCACAGCTGCATATTTGCCTACTGCTTCAGCAATACCCCAAACCAAGCTTTTTGCTCTTGCTTACATTTCTGCTTGCAGTGAAGATGCCACGGGTGCCGTGCTGGCATTCCCTTGTCCAAATGAAGCCACTTCTCTTGCAGCATATCACCAAAGTCACACAGGTGGTGTGGCACAGCGCTGTTCCCAAAGCATGCAGCAGACACAAAATGCAATTTCGTATAGAAAACCTGCTTTTGAAGAACATCCCTTCTACCCGCACCATCATCTTTGAAAAATACATTTTTATATATCAAGGCCAAAATGCTGTTTACCAGAACTTTGCACCCCTCTCTGAGTTTTCGAATGTGAGCTGAGTGGAAGAAGAGGAGGTGGAAGGGTCAGGGAGCCTATATGCATTGCCCAGTATGTGTAATGTCCAAAAAAAGGGAGCAATGGGGAAAAAACCCAATTGACCATCATGCATGCCGGGAGCAAGAGCACTACCAAAGCTCTCTCAGCAGCCACAAACCATCTGCATGCCCCTGTCCTGGTGGTGGCCAGAGAGACACACACTCCATGGCTCTGAATGCCACTGTAGCCCATAGCTGTTAGCCAACATACGTTTAATTTAGTGACACCATTCATTTGTTACAGCTTTTTCCAGCTAGCCAGCATTCAGCCTTGCAACTATGAACTTTGGCTGCATAAAATCTAATGATATCATGATATAAACAAAGTTTAAAGCTTGTTTGTCGTAAGGGCTGCTATGTTTGTTGGGCTGTATTTCTGGATGACATCCCAAACTGATCCTTTAAGGTAGTGATAGGGGCACACAGGCTCCTTGATTCAGAAATTCATGTACATGCCTACGGTCACCACTTTGCACCAAAGTTATTATTATAGATAAGTCAAAGTACAGATTTGATCCTCAGGATGAATGGCACTCAGTAGGGAAATGACCTTAAAATGAAAGTCTGCATTGAGTCTCCCTGTTCTGAAGGTATATGATGTTAAACATCGTTACCAAGCTGCATAATTGAGGTCAAGTTTTGCAGAGCACGTGGCAGCTCTGTGTACTGTCGGTCTTTGTGAGCAGCATCAGGCCCCAACTGCTTTGGAGTGTAACACAGTGCGAAAAGCATTCAGGCTGATGTGTTTGTGATGTGAGAGGAATGTTGCACAAAGAGCTCTGAACGTCAAAGCCTTCTCTGCTTTATCCATGTGTATATATCCATGGTATTACAGCTGAGCTTTTCCCTTTTTAAGGAACTGGCCTTTCAATCTGACTGATGGCACCAGGATTACAGACCCCCATCTAGCCCAAACAGGACATTTTCTTGTTTTTCTGTCACTGAGAAGCAGCAGCAGGTTTGGCACTAAGTAGAGAAGCGGGTCAGAATCCTCCAAAGCATGTAATGCACCATCTGTGCCGGGTTATTAAGGAACACACTGGATTTGCATGTTGCTCTGGGTGCAGGGGGAATAACCGGCGTTTTCGAGTGTGTTCCTCAGCACTGCCCACTGAGGGCTGTGCAACACCTCACCAGTGAGGAAGGACTTTTAGCTGCTAACCACTAATACAGTCTCCCCCAAACTGCAGGTACCAGCACTATTTGCCAGACCTCTTACCTTTGCTACGGAAAAGCGATACATGGTATTTCTTAAATGCTTTTAATGTTCACGACCTTTTCTTTCCAGCTCTCAAGGCAAAACGCATCCTGGTGAAGATGTGCAGTTTCTTGTTTCAGAGCTACAGCAGTTTGTTACCTCTGGTGGATCTGACAGGGTCTCTTTGGTCAGCACTTCCCATGGGCTGGGCCATGCAGCAGCAATAGCTCAGAAATGTTCTTCTGGTCCAAGAGCCCCAAGGGGCCATTTCCACTTGCTCCCTGCAGTGCCTGTGCTGTCAGTGCAGCAGCCAAAGCCCATGTAGGTGCAGGCACAGTGTTTGAGGGACATCACCGAGCACTTTCCCCTTCTTTCAGGGCTGGGCACAGCAGCAACAGGAAAAAAAATGTGCAGGAACACTGTGTGTATTTTTAAATTTTCATTATGGTGGTAGATACAAAAGCTAATCCCTTGCAAAAATGATTGCCTCATAAAGAAAACATCACAGCCTGAAGAAGCACTCTGGACTGTAGCTGTCACCAGCAGCTACCTCAGCTGCTCCTGCCCACCAGCCAGGAAGAGCTGGTAACGGATTTAGTGCAGAGATGTGGGCTGCATATATACAGGTCTTCACACTCGTGCTCTTTCTTGCCCTGTTGCTATAACAGCAGATAGCAACCGTCTGGCTTTTATACCCATTGCACAGATGGAGGGGACAAGATGCAGATTTTTACTAGTGTTTTTGTTGTTGTTTGGTTGGGTTTTTTTACGAATAAACCATGGGACGAAATGGTTTTTTATAAATAAAATGAATTCAGGCTCCAACAGGCTCCGCCATGTCCTGTCTGAACCTGCTTCCAGCCAGGGAGGCAGCAGAGGGACATGCCAGGAGTGAACTTCAGGAGAGGACTGCTGTTCTCTTCTTATCATCTCGAGAAGCAGTAAGAAGACAACATATTTGCATATTCGCTTCTGGTTTTAATCTCACTGTGGAGATTTTCTCCATGAATACTCTCTGTATGCGCGTATGCTCATCTGGGCCTTTGCAGGTTCGTGGGAAGCAAAGCAGGTGAGCTTGTATCCACAGCACAGTTTGTGCTGGGTGATGATGCCAGACAATTAACAGCACTGACCTATGCCAACAGGGCCTGCGCTCCTCACACATGTATCATCATCCATAGGAGCTTCTGGATCGCTGCGATCTTCCCTCCAACTCATAACTGAGTTAAACAACAACAGAAAAAAAACCCTCATTCAAGACTGTTTTCTCACCTGGTACAAACTGGAACAGTGCTGGTGACCTACCACAGGTGTCTCACACATGTTAGCAGAAAGCAGTTTGATCCAAGAGCTTAGCAGCTGGATTGGTCCAGACTGGAAATGGTTAGAAATTGCCTAGCTCAGCTACTTAAGACTACCTCTTCCACCTAAAGGTTTTTAATGCAGGTTTTATAGAGGCTGGGTTGATGCTGTAACATATTCACTGCAAAACACTGCGGAATTCTGCAGAGAGCTTCAGGTTTGAACAAATAAGTCATCTACCAAAGCGCAAATCGCTGCTGTCATCTCAGGAAGTCCTTTGTCACTGGCTATTTCTTTATCCCAGGAGAGAGCTGTCCTTTCTGGATGAACGGGCTGAGCAGACCCTTGCTGAGCTGCAGTGCCCTGGTCATTTACTATCAGCTCGATGCTGGCAGGCCTGGGCATTTGATAGCTTTCCCACCATCAGTCACTCCTGTGCAGATTTTTTTGAGTCAAGGATATTTTAACACACCTTAAAGTAGAATTGCTTTCCACGTATTTGTGCTATCGTGCTAACTCTTGTTTTCTGTTTGCAAGCTGGACAAATGCAAAAGGGTACTATTTGCTCAATATTAATCCCCAGTACCCAGACCAGTGCTTTTGCTGTGTCAAAAAGATGAGCAGCCTCCTGGCACACCCTGGTTCCCATCCAGTTCTCAGCTGAGATGAGCGTGCACTTTTACACAGCCTCACAGCCAAGGACCAGACAGGCCTTAACAGTGCAATTGCAAACATTGCTATCACTTGCTGCCTTTCCCCACCTAACGCACATCATTTATATTTTGCAGTTTATGTTTCAGTTTGGCCAGAACCAAGGGCTGTTGTGCCAGTGCCCACGGCCAGCAGCAAAGAGCCATTGAGCTCCCTGGGGATGCCCAAGAAACACAAAGGCCTCTGGCAACCACCAAGGGTGCTACTCCAAGGGCAGAAGCTCTGGTGGGGGGGTGCTGACCAGGGGGCAAGGGGGGAGGGGTGTCATTCTCTTGCTCGATGGAGGGGAGCAGCCCCTACTTTAACAGAGCCCTTAACAACAAGCTGTTTTTCTGAGGGAAGATGTGACCAATGCACTGATTTCCTCAAAGTTTCACTCCCCCACAGATACAGGGCGGAAAGAGAGGAGCCCCTGGCCAGCCCTGCTGCTGCGGTGGTTTCATGCTATACAAAAGAAGTCCAGAATGTTGGGACCAGGAAAAGAAAATAGGAGCAAATACAATCATTACTCGTAGCTGGTGGTGAGAGCCAAGATGGGAGATGCAGTCTCCAGCTGGGCTCCCAGGATGGTTTGTGCCTGTTCTCTAAGGACTGCGAGGGCACAGGCACAGGCTCCCTGCAAAGCCACCCGGTCTCGCTGAATTGCTGCTTGGAGGCTTCGCTGTTCGCCAGTGCTGGTAAAGGTGACTGCAAAGGTGACATTAAAGGGACTTTGGCACGCCAGGTATGTATTCCACCTGCAGCACCTGCCCCAGCTTGGATCCAGGCTGTGGTGCTCACAGCCTGCGCATCAGGTGTGGGCAGGATTGCCATGGGGGAGGGCTAGAGGAAAGGGATGGAGGAAACCAAGGGCTTTTTATATCTGCAGAGAAGGGGCTGAGTAACAGCATGTGGCTGCCCGCTGCAGGCAGTGCTGGCTGTGCGTGCTGCCAGCCGGCCGGGGAGGTGAGCGTGCAGCCAAATTGCTCAAGGATGTGTCATGCTGTTGTTATCCATGTTGCTAGCGCAATCAAACTGGCTTTATCCTTACTGTCTGGATGTACCATTAAACGAGTTTGATTTTATTGCCTGATTGCAGATGAATGGTTTCAGCCTCACACATAATTTAGTGCTAACCAGGGGCTCCACTCATGGCATCTCTGAACAGGGAGAAGCGAGCTGTTTGTTGTGTACAAATACACTGAAGTTTAATGGCAGAGTGAGTGGCAGCAACGCTTACCTGGCTGGCAAGAGAAACACATGACAGCACTGTTACAGCTCACTGCCTTTTTTCCATCCACTTTTTGCACCTCAAGCACACCAACTCCTCTGATTTACCAACATGTGGGGAACCGGACTGTGTGAGCTTTAGTAGCAGGGACTGTGTTCATGTCACCTCCTGCAGGGTGGAAAAGAAAGCAGAACACATATTCAAGAGGCAGCACCCACCAAAGCCCCTGGTCACCATTCAAGTGATTCCCAAACAAACCCAATTTCAGCCAGAGATGGGAAGCAGGGCTAATGGGGACATTTTAGTTAGGGAATAACAGGTCCTGAAAAGTCAGGCAGCCCCAGCGGGGAACAACACGGCAGCTGCTCAGTGCTGGTTTTTGCCCTGACTCTGTAATTCTTTTGGCTTTTTGGGAGAAGTCAGTAACACACAGACATGTAGACAGTTAGAGGCTATATTTATCTTGCACCAAACACAAAAAAGCTTTCACTGGAAGAGAAAGGCCGATACAAACTGCTGTAGAAATGCCAGTTTGAAGTCCACTCCCCTGGGTGGTAATTCCTCTGCTATTCCCAGGCTGGGAGCAGAGAAATTCAGAGCGGAGAACAGAAAAACGGCATTGCCTTCAACAACAGTCGTTATTTATACCTGCACAAAACAAGCACAAGCTGTTGGTAACAGCAGGATCTGTTACTTGGATCTGCTAACTAGTGCAGCCACTGCCAGGTGTGCAAAGAGTCTGAAGACCAAGAGAAATACTGCGATGGGCTACCTTCATGCCAATGGAAACAGATGGTTTAAATAAATAACCATGTCTCTGCACTGTTTCTACCCAAACATCGTGGCAGAGACCCTCCAAGTGAAACTAAGCACGAAAAGCAGCCAGCAGAGCTGATCTCGGGTGCTGTCCCGGTTCAGCCCAGCAGAGCACTGAAAGCAAAGTGGGCAGACTGCAGGCTGAGCGGACTATAGAAAGACTTTACCAAATGAAGGTAGCATTAATGGCATAGTTATGCTTACCTAAGTAAAAAATATAGATATTTTTTAAATCATTCTCTGTGACTTACAGCTCCTATCAACTCAAAGCTGCTCTTTTAATGTTTTTATTCAGCTCCTGGAAACAGAGTTCAGCACTGACACCGGTGAATGAATGACCAGAAGACTGTGATGAGTGGGGGGTATCAGAGGACACGCACACATGTCAGTGGGAGCAGTTTCAGCACGATTTTAAAGGAAAGGTGGAGGGCTTACAAAACAAACAAAGCTGGTATTGATCAAAGGGAATCCTGTGCAGAGAGCAATTGCAGATGCCCAGTGACCTGCACAGGCAGAACCCTCCCTTTATGCCTATTTTGCACTTGCCTCCTACCACCTTGCTGGATGCTCCTTAGGACCACACTGAATAGCGCTGCTGAATGTTTGTGACACCACCATCTCTCTCTGAAAGAGCCCCCAGCACTCCCCAGGCCCAGAGAGCCTGGCATGAAGCTGGCCCCAAGCAGCACCCAAGGCACCCAGCTCTGCCACGCACCTCAACAACAGTACCCAAGGGAACAGCATGGAGCAGAGTAGGAGGGTGTTAGGAAAAGGTTCTCCACCAGAGAGGGTGGTGGGCAAGGAACAGGCTGCCCAGGGCAGCGGGCACAGCACCAACACTGGCCAGTCAGCCCCTCCTGCTCCCACCCATCTGAGCAGCTTCAGATTTACATACCAATTTTTTTCCCTTTCTTCCTTCCCTTCCTCTCTCTTGCTTTCCTTTCCTCTTTTTGTGTTTAACTCACTGCCTTCTCATTTCCAAGCCACACACTGTTAGTATAGCTTCTTCACAAGAGCCAGGCTTGAGTCATCTCCCCATGTTTCACTGGCTCTGACCAGCACTGTGAACCCTTCCTCAGCGAGGTGATTCACAAGCTCTTCCAACTCCTACTTGTTTTGCTTTTTTCTATGTTGCAATTTGCAGAAGAATTTTTGCCTTTCTCATTGTCTGCCAGCCCAGCAGCATTACAAAATATAAAGCTCAGTGTGTGCATTCATTTGTGATAAGGACACTGCTGTAACGAGTGACTGCCCGTTAGTTCTGCAATGTTGTAATACTTAAAACAAAGCCACAAGTGAGTCATTTGGACAACAGTGTTCCCCCCAGTGACATTATTATTTCTTGTTATTCAAGTAGTGGTGCCTAGAAGCCCACCACCAGGAATATGTTGTGTCTGGGCACTGTGCAGATCCCCACCTGCACACCATTCATTTTAATAAAGAGAAACATCTGCACAGTATGGTGTGCAGGGTGTCCTGATGCCCCCTAGCACAGGAGGGGCATTGGTCTTATTACTCCATCTCTTATCTCCCCATATGGCCCATATCCTGTCCCTCAGACCCCTCCCTACCCCCCTGCCTACATCATAAAATCATTAAGGTTGGAAAAGGCCTCTAAGATGATCAAGTCCAATTGCCCACCTACCACTAACACTGCCTACTAACCATGTCCCTAAGTACCACATCTCCACAGTTCTTGAAGTCCTCCAGGAACGGTGACTTTACCACCTCCCTGGGCAGCCTGTGCCACTGCCTCACCACTCCTACACAGACATTTTTCCTAATATCCAGCCTGAACCTCCCCAGTGCAACTTGAGGCCGTTCGCGTTCCCTCTCATCCTATCACTAATATCCAAGCTGTCAAGACTGGACCTGACGCATAGATTACGCAGATGTTGGCGGTTTGGATCCTACAGATTGATTCAGGTGCAATTGAGAGTGCAGTAAATGGTATAAGTAGAGCTCTGTTAAATTCAAAATGAGTCTGAGGGAGCTCAGATCATAGCTAGATAGGACACCTCTGATACATACAGCAAGCAATGGCCAAGGCAGGAGCACAGCAGCCCTTAATTTCTGTTGGTTTTAACAATTTATCTTTGCATTGTGTCAGCACTTCCTTTGTGCTCTCATTTTCTGGTTCTCGCACAGCAGGCAGTGCAGGAGCACAGCCCCGCAGCACCCAGATGGGCAGAGCCAACCCTGCTCCACAGCCTCCTATATCACCTCCTCATGATGGAAAAAGCAGGGCAAGAAGGGCCCTCAGCTCTTGGCGCTCACTCTGAAGTCGTTGCCAGTCCCATCCCTGCTAGCTCTCACGTCTCATCCTGTGCTATTCATATAATCGTGTGAGTTAGAAGGGAGCCCTAATGGCCATCAGTCCAACCCCCCTGCAATGAGCAGGGACACCTACAGCTCCATCATGTGCTCAGAGTCCCATCCAGCCTGACCTTGAGTGTCTCCAGGGATGAGGCACCACCACCGCCCTGGGCAACCTGTGCCAGTGCCTCCCCGCCCTTATTGTAAAAAACTTCTCCCTTATATCCAATCTAAATCTCCCCTTTTAATCTGAAACCATTTCCCCTTGTCCTATCACAGCAGACCCTGCTAAAAGAGTCAGTCCCCTCCTTTCTTACAGCCCCCCTTCAGGTACTGACAGGCTGCTCTCAGGTCTCCTGGAGAGCTGTGTGTAGAGCAGTTACTAGTGAAGACTGAAGCAAAAAAGTTGTTGAGTACCTCATGATTCTCCTTGTCTGTTGTTACTAGTCTGCCTGTATCACTTCAGGGGTGCACCACCCTGGACTTTCCTCTTCCTTGCCGCCCTCCATTTTCAGCCGGACCACTGTGCCCCTCTGTATTCAGTTCTTAAGTTGTGCACCTCCTTCCAAACCTGAGGCAAACTGCCATACACATCTGCAAAGCTCTGCCCTTAAAACTCTCTCTTGCTGTGGTGCAGAGGCTGTCAGCACTCCTGCTTGTCCTCCTGCTCATTTTCTCTCCTGCCCATCTCTCACTGTAGCCGTTTCCATCATGTGGTTCCAGGCAGGCGCAGATGTGTTATGAGTGTTGTAAATTAGAGGTGAGACCTGCTATTGCCAATCATGGGACGAGGCACCATTTCCAGGAGCAATAAGTGCAGCAGTCCCAGTGGTACAGAGGCACTGACACACGTGGCACTTTGCAAAAGGCACATGTAAGCTCCTGAGCATAAGAATAAAAACTGAGCTCTGGTGTTGTGCATGACCAGCACTGGGCAGCCAGTTATGAGCTTGGATAACAGAAATGACAGCAGTGGGGGTAAGAAAACCAACGAAATAACACAGAGAAAACTATTACAGAAATGAGATAGCAAGTGGGTTGTCCCTCAGGGCAACTGTTTAATGGAAGGAATGAGCCTGAGCAAACAAACCTTGCATGAGCTGCTGAGGGCCAGACAGGAACAAGCCCCAGGCCCCAGCCCATCTCCCCTCATTCCCCAGGCTGCAGCAATGGGTTCAGCATCCTTCTTCCCCACATTTGTCCTATGCAAAAATGTAAAAAAATCCCCATTGGGGAAAGTTAACTGCTAGCAGTAGAGCAGCCCTGGGGAGCCAGGCCAGAGGGAAGCACTGTGCATAACACCATGTGCCTCACTGGTATCTGCATGCACTGCACTACCCTTTGGAAAGGTCCTGGACTTGTATTCTCACCAGGCAGAGCTCTGCTAAAGTTGAACTGAACTAAACCTGGCAGCGGCAGCAAAGGAAAGGCCTAATCCCACACACCCTAATTCTCCCCTGAATTAGTCAAGCAAACAGCAAGGCATGACCTCTGCAGTTTTGTACACATTATAACCTCTGCTTTCAGCTATTTGACTCTTCTGCACAAACAGCCTCAGTACTAAGTCTCCTCTCTGGTCTTGTTGCAGACTTCTCTCTTTCCTTCCACCAGGCTCTCAGCAGCCTTGCTCAGCAAACGCCTCTCAAGTGCAAGCCTCTACCAGCCCTGGTAAGCCACACTGAGATACGGAGGGACAGATCCAGCGTCACCTCTTGTCACTGAGCCCAAAAAGTGAGGAATGAGTAGGGAACAATCACACTGGGCTTGTGCAGGTGAACAGCTGGGGCAGGGCTGTGCTCTGCATGCCATGTGCCCACATCTCGGCACTTTGATCGGGATTGTGTACCTGCTGCTGCCATCCTTGTTTCACTGGAGTCAGTCGGGATTTTCCTATTGGCTTTCAGGATTTCAGCCTTTTTTTGGGAAACAAAACTCCGGTCCAGGCACCACATGCATTCCTGGACAGCTTTACTACTTGTTGAAAGAAAATGACCCTGCATGAAATGCTCTGGAAAGAATACAGTTGCTTAGGCAGCAGCACGGCTGGCTGGGAAGGCTGGTATCTCAAATGTGCTTTATTGAGCTAAAAATAAGTTTATTAAAGGGAAACAAAGCCTACATCCAATATAGATGTGAGAAAGATAATGGCAAAGTAATGAACCGACAGCAGCAGAGAGTCCATTTTCCCAGACTGTATGCTGGAAACACAGAAGGGATGAAGCTCCGCTGCTGAGAAACACTGGGTTTTCAGAAACTGAGTGCACTATAAATAACATTCTTAGGAAACCCCAGAGTACAGCAGAGTTCACATTAACAACCCAATTAAAAGAAATGGCTGCATCATACAAGCCTTTTTTATGACTGTACTAAATTCTTACACCATGAGTCTCAGTGCATGGGGCTGTTCCTCCAGCCTGCACTGCAGCAAAGCCATCTTGCACCACCCTGCAAGGCATGTCTAAAATTAGTCACATGGGCTGGGTAAGGTTGCACAATCTAGCCACAGATTCACAGACTCAATGGATGATGCTTAACACTGTCCAAAATTCTTCACCTCCCACTCAAAAATAAAGCTGTTTTGGAGACTAGAACTTGGCAGAAGAACAAGTGAAACCCCAAAGTAGTATGAGGCTGCAATGCTCTCGGTACAGCAAGTGCTAGCGAAACGATTTAATTAGCTTGTGTTAATGAAAAGCAAGTTTTTAGTAGTCTCTGCTCCAGAACCTTGTCTTGCCAAAGGTAACACATTTTCAGATGTCTGAACTCTTCCTAAATGCCAAATATTTGGAGACTTTGCAGCAGCAGTAACGACCTGTCAGTAGTGCACAGCCCTACCTGCCTACCTCAGTGCAGGTTGTTCTCCAGCACCACTCAGAGTCAGAAGGGACTACTGAAGATCACAGAGTCCAGGCCCACTGCTGGAGCAGGTTCCTTACAGCACGTCACACAGCAAGGCATCCAGACGGGTCTCGAGTACCTCCAGAGAAGGAGACTCCACCACCTCCCTGGGCAGCCTGTCCCAGCACTGCATCACCCTGTCACCCTCACAGTAAAGAAGTTTTCTCATGTTTGTATGTTTGTATAAATATTTTTAAGGTCAATTTGGGACACAAATTAATATTTCTATTGATAAAAAAAAAACTCGAAGCCAACTCTCCTCCATAGATTTAATTTAGATAGTGGAAGCTCATTGGCTGTCAGTGCTGTGCCTACTCATCCAGCTTTATTTCCATCAGAAGTAAGGGAGAACATATCACGTCCCACATAGTAACATTTCTTTTTTTTTATTTTTTTTTAATTCAAGCCTTAATTTAAGCCTCCACTTAAAATAAAATGAGAGAAAAAATGGTTTTCTTTCATATTGAGCAATTCGCATCCCCTCCCCCTCCCCCCCCGAGCATCATTCTACTGCTTGGTTTCAATTTTAGAGATAAAGGGGAGGAGGAAGGGCTCTTCTCTCCCTAGAGTGACAGCATCTTTGGTTTACGATATCCAGGGGCAACATTGCCAAGAAAATAGTGCCAAACCATCACAATGGGTTAACCATGCCTGTTTGCTTCACTGTTTCCCAGCTATACACCCTGTGTTCAAAAAAACACCTGGAAAATTTTCTCAAGAGACACATTCATGCCAGAAGTGCACCCGTATTGTAGCCAGAGCTCCTTGAAATCAATACAAAAAATAAATACCATTGGAAGTGTTTTTGAAAGGAGACAGTTTGTATGACAACAACTCCATTTGATTTCTTAGTCCCAGTTCTCTCCCTAGCATTCATCTATGACAACAGATAGATGAGGTTATTTTGACAACAAAAATAAATTCTCCACGTTTGTCTGCTCTCTGTTATTCTGTTCTGATTGCTCCTTAGGTGTTTGTCATTAATAGGAAAAAAGATTGCCTTTTTCTTCTTCACGGAGCACTGGAAGTGCACAAAGATTGTGTTTTTGATGCATACCAGGTTCAGCAGAACAGGAAAATATTTGATTCTTGCTTTCAGACAACTTGTGCTATATCGATATTTTCATTTGTTTGTGCAGCCTTATCTTCCATATTTCTGTTCTGTACTTGCATTTCACAGCGAGCAAAGAGAGACAGCTCTAAGTGGCTGCACACAAATTTTGTGAAATCAATTAATACATCAATGAATTACAGACCTCCCATTTCACAGCTCTTCTTGACAATGCAAACTGCTGAAGCTGGAGAATAAGGAGATTCATGTTGTTATTGCTGTAAGGTTTGCTGATGGTTTTTATGTAGTTATCCCAGGACCATTAAGTGAGGAGGGACAAAGGGCATGTTCAGCTGGTGTATGAGACACTCAGGAAAACCCTGGGAGAGGGAGTTCCAGATGGGAACCAATATACCAAAGCCTTTCTGAGAAAAGGAGGAGCTGAGGAGCAGCAGGGGAAGGAAGCACTGGCTTAGGAGAAGAGGCAGGACAGCTGCCCAGCACTCTCCTGATGTATCATTGTCAAATTGTTGAATTCTACACTAAGTCAGAGGTGAGAAGGGAGCGAGCAAAGCACAGCAAGGAATGAGGAATTCCTGCTCCAAATCCAGCTCGTTCGCCTACTCAGTTTTCTAATGACAAGGCTGCCAAATATTTAGTGAATCATAATTCCCCTCACTTTCCACTTGACCCTACAGCTTCCCCCATGCATTTCACTGCTAGAGGTGAGTGGCACTGCCAGGAAAGCAGACGGTGACAGAAGGATGCTGCTTTGTGATTCTCAGACATTTGGGGTTCAAGGGCTTTTTTTTTTTTTTTTTTGGCTCTTGATATTTCAGACATAAAATAAATACATAACATTTTGATGCTGGAGGGCAGCACTGTTGTTGACCTCCACAACGAGCACACAACACTCACAGCAGTAACAGGATACCTTCACCCATCACAGAGTCGGGGATCAGAGTACACCCGGGCATAGAGGCATAGCGACTCCCTTCTCCATCCAGGCTTCCCCTTGCTCCCCTATCATCTTGGCTCTATGCTCAGAGAGAGCCAGGAGCTGCTGTAGGAAAGAGGAAGAGCATAGATGGGGAAGAGGGTGCTGAGAGTGGTACTGAGCAGTGCTTCATTTCTTCATCTCTGATTAAGACACTTCTAATTTCTGTTATGGTTCTTCTAAGAGGTTTGGAAGCTGGGGAGGAAGCTACTTCCAATTGCTACTTCCTAGAAGACTGATTCAGAAGAACTGTCACTACATGACACACCAGGTTTCAGTTTAAATAACAAGAAAAAAAAAGCAGCAGCAAATGCCCTTACATCACTGCAGCAAGCATATGCCTGGTCTGAAAATACTTCCTAAAGCAAAAGCCCAGGAAATGAGAGGGAGAAGAGCTAGGATTTGACTTGCAGGTTCTCAACTCCTACTACCTATGTACAATTCTACGTTATTTTTAGGATCTCAGGCTGCAAAGTGGAATTTCTAAAGTTTACATACCAAGAATATTACCAAAAAGAACTCCAGTATTTCATGTCAAAAATAAAGAATGAAAAGGTCACAGTTTTCAATATCTCCTTATTTTGTGATACAAAAGATCGCTGGGAACCAGCAGGAAGCTTCCCTGTCTGCGCTACAGCCATTGCCACTTGCAGTTATGCCAAAAGCAGAGTGCCAAAGCACCCACGCAGTCAGCAGCCGAGGGGAGATGTGGGCTGGAGGTCTCTCTGCCCGGTGGGCCCCCTGTGTGACAGTCCCTGCCTGGGGAGGGGGGAGCTCCCCCGGCCTTTTGATTGCGGCACAGATGGAGGGGACAGGTTGTACCTTCTAAGGAAGTGCAGCTCAGCAATGAAAGGAAGGGTGGGAGCCTGCCTCACAAAGCAGGGAGCCGTTCCTGAGCTGGGTAAACAAGGGGAAGGAGCAAGGCATGGTCCTTTATTTTAGCAGAGAAATAGAATTAACCTTTCTTACCACTCACCAGACTGACCTTTCCAGGCAAGCTCACACCTAACTGCTCACCGTGTCTTACAGGAGCTTGGTACTCAGAGGTTTAGCACTGGCCTGCCTTGCTAAACATTACAGAAAATAAAAACAAAGCTGTGGACAGTACTTTGATGGATTATACACAGTGGATTCAGCACCACAGTGGATTCAGCACCACAGTGGATTCAGCAGCAGCCAGGCAGCAGGGAAGGGGCTCCCAGCAAGGCTGCGGTTGCAGCTGTTGCTATTTACACAAAGAATTTTAACAACTCCAGGATGATTCTCATATACATACATGGGAGTACACATATATAAAACCAGGATCAACGAAGAGAGAAGGAGCTTGGGTGAGACTCCTGCTCCTTTGGCAGGGAGGGCCCAATGCATGTACAGGAAATCCCTCCATTACTCCCTTTCAGATCTAGTTTAACATTACGCTCACCAGCCCATCACTGCCCAGAAGGAACACCAGGATAGAAAGGCCTTTGCAGACACAAATGTGGCAACAACTGCTTTGGCTGAGCACACTGGCAGGAGCGCACCAGCAGCCCCACATTCACCTGGATGCCCCTGGAAATCTCTCATTGTTTACGTTCACAATGATTTAGTTGTGCTTCAAAAGAGCAAAAATCCAGGATAGGAAGGTTTGGCTGGAAAGAGCCAGACATGTGAACACAAAGCATCTACAGTGCAGCAGATAGAACCAACCAAGGGTGGTACATGGGGTTCCCTGGGAACAGGTTGCAAGGACACTTACGAGGATTTTTGCTTTTATTCTTTGCATCACATATGATTTGTATCCCACAGGTATGGATGTATGTTGTGCTAGATGCTAGCTGTGCTTCCATACAGGTGGTAAGGGGGTGAGGGCAGACCACCGAGCTACTTGTGTGCGTACAAAGATTCCTGCTCCACCTGTACAAAAGATGCCTCTCAAGAAAAAGAAGCAGAGGAGAAGCAGCATGGCTTCTTTTGAAAGTAAAACCAAGAAGTAACCACCAAAAGAAGAAATTCAAAAACCATCCTAACATCTCAAAACAAAACAATGAGTTTTAGTCTTGCCTTTGTACAGGTTTAATTCCTCTTTGCAACTCATGGACCAACAGCCCAACTTCCCCATTCTCTGGGCTTTCACTACAGATACCTCCAATCTTAGTGGTGTGAGTTTGGCTTTTTAGGGGTGAAATCTGCTCCTAGAAAAAGCTGGATCTGCTTTCACCATCCAGATTTCACAAGCTCTTTTTTCATAGTTTCCTCCCAGCTACGTGGACAATGCTACTTTTATTATCAAGGCTCTTAATAAAACAACACTGCTCTAAGGCTGCGCAGTGGTGTTCCCATCTGAGCTTTTATTATCTCAGTCTCTTGAGGCTCATTAAGGTCTGAATTAGCTGACCATCCACAGCCCTAATTAGTATTTCAGCTCTCTGGGAAGCAGCCAGGGCTTTTCTAACCATTGCTCCTCACCTGTGGCATCAGCTCCCTTCTGTGATTTGGAGCATGCAATCAGCAACAGCTTTGAAACTAACTGAGATAGGCATGTATCCCCTTACTGTTTTGCACAGCTTTTAATTACTAACAGCAGTGGCTAACCCTGGAAAGTGCACAGTGAGGATGCTTTGCAGGACACCATGGAAATGCAACTTGGTTTTGGTCTGTGAGACTGTTCTGCTGAAGAACCAGGGAGGTTGGTAGGTACAAACACCCAGCACAGTGCTTTAAGATGGGCAGGGGAAAAACAGCAAAGTTCATGACTCAAGGGTATAGACAGGTATGTACAGCTTTCGGTCCTAGCAGATCTGGTTGAAAGCCTTTGGTCTGTCACTTCTTGTAGGCTTGGTGAGAAAAGCAACTCCACTGCTGCTACTGGGGTGAAGCTGATCTGCACTGAATCATGGCTCCTGAGAAGATGTGGTTGATCACTTTAATATTTCTAAGTTCAACTGTTAAAGAAAAAAGGAAGAACTTGTGTTGACTATGGGAAAAGTTTGGTCTTCTCTACAAGGCAACCTCAGGTACAGCTCCAGCTGCATCGGGGCTTGTATGCGCACACATAAAACAAGTACTTTCTTAGAAGGTGATGATTTAAGGGAAAAAATATCTCATCCTTGGAAAGTATAGAGTTCTTGCTCTCAGCAATTTGAGGAAGAGCCTTTTAAGTACACTGCTGTGGATTAAGCTTCTCTGTAAAAGAAGACCAAGCAGCTCTAGGAAGACCTGTACCACCTACCAAAGCTTAAAACTCTGAGCCTAGAAAGAAAAATGGGGGCAATAACTCAATGATTCAGTGTGCTTCAGGATCCCCAAATAGCTGGACCTACACCAAGACTCCTAAAGTATCAACGTTTTTCAACTGGAATTTCTGGGCAAGCATGAAAACTCTGATCTCTGCAGTACATGGGATAGCTGGGAGGACAGGAGTCCAACAAATAAGATGACAATGTATATTTGTATTATCAGTGTTTGTTGTTGCTCCAAGGCTCTCACAGTTCTGCAGAAAACTATTTAGTGCAGCTTGAACAAAGTGAGCAGGCTGGCAATACCATGACCTCTAGAAGCAGCAGTAGCCATGCATGCTCTCTACATGTGCTCAGGGGATAAGCCTGGTCATTGAAAATAGCTACCATAGCAACAGCAGAGTTTCGACCAAAACCACAATGTTTAACTCAGGAGTTGAGCTGCATCCCTTGTGCTAGCCTGAAGGCAGATAGGGGTCTTATTAGGAGCCAAGAAAGGGGAACCACAGGATCAAACAGTGACACTAACTGCAGGGCCATTGATTTGCGTAGCTGGTACCATTCACACTGCCCACAGCATCTACAGCATCCTGCAAGCTGCTGACAGGGCTGTCAGGCGTGCTTCTCACCAGAGCTCATCAAAAGATAACCAAGAACAGGCCCAGGCTGCATTGCATTTATTAATATGGATACAAATGTCTTCAGCATCACTGACGTCACTACTGCAGGCAGTGATATCATGGCATACTTGGCAGCCATCCAATGGCACAGATCAGCTTCATTTGCAAATTTAGTCCAGATTAAATTATGTGCTCAGGTGCATCCCTCTGCACTGAGCCCTCAATGACTGTCAACAAGACATGTAGCTCCTCTACTCAAACATCTTCCCATTCCACACGTCCCCTGGAGTGCTGTAATCAGAAGTGATCCAGTTTCATTACTGCACAGGAATGCAGCTGAGAGCTCATGACTATTACTGCTATGGAAAAGCATCTCACTGAGCATTATGCCAGCACTGGCAGACTGTTGGGAAAGCAGAAGAGATTCCACATGCCCTCCATGAATTTGAGAGAAGCCCTGTTGCAAATCCTATTTCAGGAGAAATGAGGCTGGCCCAAGCTCCCTCCCCAACCCCAAACTCCTTGTCATAACTTTGTCACACCAGGATGACAGCACAGCAAACTTCCAGGAAGTCTGGTGCAACTCTGGTGCTGTTTACCAATCCAAGACTACGTTCAGCTCTGCAGGATTCTGAAAGTGCTCCAAGTCACAGGAGCTTTTCTTCTATACCAGAAACAAGTGTGAGTAGAGAGCTCTCTATAGCAGCATTGTGAAGTGTTGGGAGATTATCTGGGTCCAGAAAATGGCTTCCCTTGGCTCTAATATCACAGTGAAGAAAGCCATACAAAGCAAATGCAAACTTCCTCCTGTCGATACAGCCCAGACAGCAGGTATATTAACACGATCTCTAAAGATCTGTCTTAAAAACAAAATGTATTTTAATAGCCTTGTCACTGAAACTTGGTGTTCTGTACAGGACACATCTAAAGAATCCTGGACCACCCAAACAGAAAACAAGATCATCCTGCTATGCATCTTCTGGCACCCGTCCTAATTGCCTGGTCATCAGTGCAAACTTACCTTTTCACTTGTTTGCAGCGAATAGCTGAAGGTGGGTGCATTATTAACAAAGGCAAATTTACTTCTGAGTTCTCAAACTGAAGGTGGGAGTTAACAGAATCTCTTCTAGTAATTCTGAGATGGAACTGCTTGTTACTGCAGGACTTAACAGGGTCAGGCCCTGTCTATGACCACAACCATCACTGCATTAGCAGAGGTCAGAAGAGATTTCAGATGCAGCTTGTGAACACGTACATGGTCACAGACTCACATTATGCATACAGCTCTGATTATCAGCTAAGTCTAGGCCTCCTGCAATCAGGCCAGCTTATGGCTTTAGGCTTCCCACTGGAAATTAAGTTAAAAATAGCTGGTCTTTGTTTTATTGAAAGCCTGGACACTGGTGACCTTTTGCATCTGCTGAGCATCTCCTGCAACGTGCCCCTTAACATTTACAAGATAGCTGAAATCTAGAGGGCAGAGTGAGCAACACAGAGTTGAGGCTGTCTCAGTTGGCACGTACTTCTCTTGAGAATCTGCCCTGCTGCAGAGCACCCAGTAGCTCTGTACAGACTTTGGCAGGATCAAGCCATGCAGTGCAGCAGGGAGACCCAGTATTTTCAGGCCTCCACCCAACTCCCCACACCAGAGACCAAGTCTCACTCCCATTGCTTTTGGCTCTCTCCTTAGAAACTTGGTTTTCCATCTTTTCCTGCAATGCAGAGCTCCCATCCATCCCTGTAGATGCACCAGGGATAAGCTGAAGCTCACACTGTCTCAGGAAAACCATTTCTTTCTATGCCTTGTACTCAGCAGAGGTGGGTAGTGTGTGGCTGGCACAGGCACCTCCTTGCTGTAGAGTTCACCCATATCCACTAACCACTCATCTCTTGGAAAACCAAAGACATCCCTACTGGGAATTTTCAGTCCTCTCATTTACTATAATCCTCAAAGCAGAGAGCTGCCATGCAGAAGGAATTCTGCATGAAGGTTATTTAATGTTTGGCCAAAGACTTACGGTCATCTTTCCCTTGAAGGATCATAGCAACACACCAGGTGTCACTAACTGCATATTTTTGGTGGATACACTAAAACCAACCAAGCACATGTAAGCAGGCAGGAAAAGCTTATGGTTCTTAGATTTGGTGTGGAGGAAAATGGAGAAATGAAATAAAAAACAGAAGTTGAACCAAGACATAACAGTCCTATATTTTTTACTACAGCAAACAAAAGGCAAAATATAAAGGCATAGCACAAAGCCCAAATCAACACCAGTCAGAACAGCATTTGTCACTTTAAGACACCACTCCTCAAAGTATCCAACTCAGCAGCATTTGTGAAATAAATAAATACAAGTCCATTCTGATATGTCCTTCTATAGTCAGAATCCCCCCTCCAGCTTGCATGTACCTGGATTAGCATTCAGAGAGAGACAAAACCACACAGAGCCTTCATGTCCCAGGGCAACCCTAATGATAGCTGATGGTGGCCCTGCTTTGAACAGAAGATAGGCAAGACAAGCTTCAGTGGTCCCTTCCAACCTAGGAAGATCCAGAGAGATCTGGTGACGCTACTGGAGACTGGGTGTTTTGCTGCCTCAAAGATGTTGTGCTCATCCTGTCTCCCGTTTCTTCTCTAAGTAGTAACACCATGAAGGCTAGCATGTTCTTTCCAAGCACTCTACCTGCCTATCCTTCCACCTGTGGGAGGTATCTCCACCATCAGAGAGATGAAGTGATGCATCCCTGTCCATCAGATGATCTCACTGGTGTCCCAGAGCCAGCAAGTGACACAGCTGCCAAAGCCAGGCCCTGGTGGAGCAGACGAAGCAGTCTGGCCCCCTCCAACCCATACTATGGGAGCAACACCGTGGTGCAACCACACACTGGAGGCAGCAAACCAGTAATCTCTGGGAGAAGGATTACGAGTGGCTGCAGACTTTAGTTTCCCCCAAGCCATCTTATTTGTTGTTATCAAGTGTCCTGCATAGCAATTCCATGTTTTTGAATTGCTAAAAAAAAAAAAAAAAAAAAGGAATAATAATCATGCCCTGTCCTTGAATGGGATCCTGACAACAACAGTAGTGGAAATACATCAACAATTTAAAATAATTCTTTCCAAAGAAAGAAGAGTCATTTCAGTTTCCGGAATAAGTGCCAAAATCTTTTCTTTGGAAGAAGATGGACACCAATATTTACTGTCATTGGTGCAGAAGAATTTCCACAATCACTCATAGCGGATGACACATACAGGGCAGCAGGCAGTACAGATTACAGGAGCATTCCTAGCATAGCTTCTCTGAAGGATGATCTTCATTTTTTTTTTTTCCACCATCAACTACTGAGAAGACCACAAGAAGTGATAATTTATCTGTTAGAGAAAATAAGTGGAACATAACACAAGTCTCAATTTTAAAAACAAAAGACACTCAGTTAAATGTACAGTCTAATAGCATTGTTTACCAAGATTCAGTAAAAGCTGATGAGATACATATTAATAGGGCAGAAGTTAATACATTATCAAGCATTTATTTTTCTTTCAGCATAGAAAATTATTAGAAATGGGGTTGAAACCACAGAGAGGCCAAGCTGTTTCCAGTAAGCAGTTCTACAGCACAACTGAACACATCAACCCCAACCATGCCCCAGAATGAGCAGAGCTGCCAAGCTGCAGGTGAAGCCCCCAGGAGGCTGGAATTGCACAGAACACCCTCACTAAGCTCTGGGGGCTGTGAGGAGATAGCAACCTTTCCTCCAGCACAGAGGAAAAAAAACATTTACTAGCCTCTGTGTCGTCCCCCCCCCCCCCAAAGGACAGAGGAGCACATGAAGCATGGGGAAGGCTGCATTTCAAATGGATTCTGTTACCACCTAAAATCCAAACCCCTACATCTGAGAGTGTTGTCCAAACATGTCTTGAACTCTGGCAACTCCAGGCTATGAGCACTGCCCTGGGCAGCCTGTTCCATGCCCACCATCCTCTGAAGAACATGTTCCTGATACCCAACCTGGTAAGGTGGGGAACCTCAATCCTTCCTAGGTTTCCAGAAAAGCTTCAGAACCTTGAAAGGAGAGCAGCACTATACAGTTTGTGCTACTGTAGAACAATGTGGATTACAAGAAAAGTGACAAGAAAACAGCCCAAAGCAACAGATGAGAAGCTTGTTATGTCTTGTGTCATTACTGAGAAGTCCATGTAGCAAAGGAAAAGACTGAAGATGGATTCAATTTGATGGTGCAGATTGGTTCTCACCTATCTGTCATAGCCATGACTCTATCACTTGCACAGGGAAGAAAAGGAAAAGCCAGAAGAGAAGCCAGTATTGAGCTACACTAAGAGGCTGAACCTTTCCTAGAGAAGGAGAGCTTCTGCTCCAAGCTGTTCTGACTTCTGAAAAACAAGAAGGACAGAGGTACACAGACTGCTTGAATGGTCACACAGGAGCTGGCAGGACATGTCACAGCAAGCTGGACTTGGGGACAACCAAATGCCAATTTGGAGGCCCAAAGCACAAAAATACAAAGCACAAAGACATAAAAAGCCACAGAAATGCCTGCAAAGGGCAACTCAAGAGGTCCATTTGCAGGTATGAGTCCACCTGGGCATTATCTGTCTGCAGCAGAGAGCAATGGCACCCAAGACAAAGCAGCCATCCTCACCTGAACTTACAGGGAATACATTTTCCACAGGCTTTGGTCCCGGCCATTCACACACACATTAGAGGCGGGCAGCTTCCCCTCATACATCAAGCATGAACATGTTTCCCTGTTAGGGAAATTTCCCCTCTTAGTTTCAAGCCGGTATAATGATTTTGAGAGTGGTACGGGCAGCATACACTGGTCTGGGAATGTTTGAGATGGACAGTACCTCATTAATAAACAAATGCTGTTAAAAACCTCAGTGTCCTGACACATCACAAGTCTGACACTCTATTAAAATAACAGTCACTATTTTCTTCATCCTTGGTTGAATACTCTAACAAGGAGACTACACAGATCAGTCACTGACACAGAACCCCTGTAACAAATGCAAGACTCCGAAGCAGGAAGGGAAGCTCTTAAAACACATGGCTTCTGAGAAATGTTAAGTTTCACTTGCCCTACAGTTCCTTAGGGACATAACACAAATTAATTCCATCATGCTCCTGATAAAAACCCCTTCTTTTCACCAAACCTTTGGTTTTCTATCCACATCTACAATGGTTTACTGTCTTATTGTAGTCTCTTTCTATGAGCATGCATCTCCTATTGCCTTGGGAATTCTGGAGCACCCAGCATATTTTGTTCTCCAAAGCAAGGCACCAGGATTTTCAAACTCAGACTGGTAAATACCTGAGTTTTCTTTTCGTTTTCACAAGGGTGACTGATAAACAACCTATCTGCTGCCTTTTGACTAAAGCTGGAAAAACTTCTTAATTCTAACCCCAAACCTGTAGCTAGATAGAAAGAAACCCTTCTTAGAAGCTGGTCACTCTGCAGAAGTTGTGTTCTCACTGATTCCTGCAAGAAGCTGTGCTGAGCTGACCACATGAAGAGCAGCCACCATGAAAGGTGGTTTTGTCACAGTAGTTTAATAGTTAGCAGGAACTGTTCGATTTAGAAGAATGCAGTGTTACCACTTTTAAGAACACCTACGTGACCTGTCAAGCAATCTATTAAATTCTTGGCACAGTCTGCCTACATGTGTTTATATACAGCTGTAAGGTTAACAGGTCGTAAAGTTAACGGGTTGTAAGGTTAACAGGTATACAGAGAAGTTAGGCTAGTAAGAATAGTTAAATAGAGAGAAAAGGTGCTCACCAGTGTTGTAGGCTTGCAAGACTCCAGAAGGAGCGATCTCCAGGAAGAGATCTTTCCTTAGTGGAAGTCAGCCCTTAAATGGGGTCTAAGAGAGGTGGAGCCTGGCTTCACCCTTCCAGGCACACAGGTGAATTGCCTTCATCTGTGCTCCCATGGCTGACTCAGTGCTTGCCTCAGGTGGTCAATCAGAGGTTCAGACCGTGATTCAACAGTTCCCATACAACAGCTCATCCTGTAGTTTATGATATAGAAAATGTTTTATTTTCTTTTACTATTGGCTGCATTGTTTTCTTGAAATGTGTTTCTATTTTGTGGATTAACCTATGTTGTACCTTAAAATCATGTCAGGTCTTTTCATTTTTATTGTGCCCTCTCCTTCTCTCTTCCATCTTTTCAGCAAAACCCACTAGGAACAAAGCTTCATGGAAAACCATGTTAACAGATGGCTTGTCTTGCTTTGGGCGGATAGGACAGCCCTTCAGTACGTCATGAATCAAGATGGTTTTAAAGATCTCCCTGCACTTTTCAAACAGGGGTAGCTGGGGTTATTATTATATGGTATGATGGTCATTTCAGGTTTCAACTGTTAACTGCAATTCCCCTTCCTCCAAATCATCTCATTTCATCGCTCCTCTAAGCTGAAACACATAGCAAACAGAATTTCCTCCTTGCCTTTAGCTTTTGCCGTGATCCACTACTGGTCAACAGCGCTGTGCTCTGTGCCACTGCGTCTTTTTCATCATCAACTGTTCTTTTCTAATTTCAGAAAATGAAGATGGACCAAGCTCTGGATTTGAACATGAATTGAGCTGAAGCTCCTGAAAGCAGCAGTGCTGTTTGGTTCTCCTGCTGAGATCTGGAGTACCTGCAACATCCTTATGGGGATTCTGTTTCCACATATAACAACATGGCTCAGAAACCAACTCTGGTTTTTGTATTTCCTCATCTTGCATAACTTGGATTTACAAGTGTTCACAGCAGGGCTGGCCAGTGAGTCACAGCCACTAATTCTATTATTTCTTTAAACCCATCTGTTAAATCTCAGAGTTAACTTTTTTTCTGAACTCATTTCCCCTTGCTTTCGCTAAAGGAGATCAGAGGCCTACGCATGCAACCCTGGTCTGTTCTAGAAGCTTCCAGCATACAAGCATGGTATGAAGAGATGGTCCAGACCAGTTCAATCTACCCATTCATACCAGGCTTTGTTACATACCCTGATATTGCTCCAATTTCCATATCTCTTTGCAGCAGGGAGTCAAGCAGCACCCTTTGACAACAATGAACAAACCAGTGACAATGGCAGCAGCCAGGCAACCCATGACACCAAAAATGCTTTTGCAGGAACACCCATACAGGTTTTCTGACACAGCCAAACAGACATCTTTAAACAGCATCTGCGTAAATCTCCATTTTGACCTACTAGAGGAAGCTAAGCAAAAGCATTAAAAAAGTTACACAGAGATTAACAGCATGCCAGTGAGAGGACAGCATGGACAAATAGCTCTCCAGTGAGCTGCAAACAGCCTCTCCTTGGGATTTGAGCACAGTGCCTTAGCACAGGGGAGTCTCAGCCCTCACAGGTGCTTAGAAATGGCTGGTGAAAGCCACTGGGAAAACAACACACCCCAAGCCCCCAGAACAGCCATCTAAGGCACGAGTATGGGGACCCTACATGCTCATACTGACTCCCCTTGCCAGGGAGCATCTCCCCACTGCTCACTTCAGTATCTGAACTTCAGCAAGAGGAAGCCAGACCTTCGTGAATCCACCAGCTGACAAGAACAGTTAAAAATAGATACCTGCTCACAACCACCTTGCAGAACAAATGGCCAAAGGTCATGCAAGTCATTTCTGCAGAAGTTACATCATTATTACGCAGCTTGAACTGCTGCAGCAGACAGACAGCTACTAACCGCAGAGCTAGCTGAATTCAACCCAGCACAGTTACTTGCCCACACTCATTGCCACAGAATCACAGAACTGCAGGGGCCAGAAGGGACCTCCAGACATCGAGTCCAACCCCCTGCTAGAGCAGGTTCCCTGCAGCAGGTCAAAAAGGAGGGGGTGCAGACAGTCCTGAATATCTCCCGAGAAGGAGATTCCACCACCTCTCTAGGCAGCCTGCCCCTGTGCTCTGTCACTCTCACAATAAAGATGCTCTTCTTTGTGTTCATATGGAACTTCTTGCATTCCAGTTTCTTCCCATCAATCCCATGCTTCCTAAGCTTCATCACAAGGATGTCACAGGAGACAGTGTCAAGTACCTTGATGAAGTCAAGGTACACAGCACCTACTGCTCTCCTTCCAAAATGCTTCAGGGCACAGCCAGAGGCCAGTAGTGCTCCAGAAATGAAGAAAAAGCCCCAAAGGAAAACCCCGAGGCCCACCATAACAGCCACAACTGCCCTCTGAACCCCAGGCCAGCACCCACCAAACCACATACCTCCTTCCCTGTACCTCCAGTACCTGCATTCTGGACCTCT
Source organism: Pavo muticus (assembly GCA_016647715.1). Taxonomy (NCBI): domain Eukaryota; kingdom Metazoa; phylum Chordata; class Aves; order Galliformes; family Phasianidae; genus Pavo; species Pavo muticus. The sequence continues at coordinate 480,856 of JACDJE010000147.1, read as the reverse complement.
CACCAGACCTTTCAAAAACTGACCAGACCTTTTTGTTACTCAGCCAGGCACCAGAACGTACCTCCCCCAAACTGGACCATACTGAGCACACCTGATTACAAGCTGCGAGGACCACCTGCTGAGAGTCGTCAGGAAGATCAGGTGGTGGCAGTTAAAAGAGATTACTCACTGGTTCCATATCCAGAAACTTCCTTCAGGTATGGGCTTCAAAGTAAAACTGTCAAATGCCTTGTTTTTCACAGCTCAAAGGAGATTTTATTTTTCAAGGCAATGCGGAACTGTACCCTTGGTGCTCGTTATTTGTTGGATTTTGAATCAAACGCTTGAGACTTCAATGTTCAGCATCTAAATTGGGTAACAGCAAGTGTATATTAAAAAAAAAACACCCATGGAGACACGTAGCGAGTGTGTGCAGCACCTGACGTTTCCAGCACAGCACTCCGTGATGTGAATGAGCTGGAATTCCACACGGAGCTCTGAATAGCAACTGGAAGCCTCCTGAGCAGTAATGTCTCCATTTCAAAGGATGCAGCGTTCATCCTGTAATAGTGATAAATGGCAGGGGCAGCAGCATGGAGGTACAGCAGTGCTGCTCTTCAGGAGCCCACTGAAGGGAAATGGTGCAGTAAGGGTTTAAGTTGGATGCATTAGAATGGAAACAGAGATTTGTGCCTATCAGTTTGACCCGTGCTGAACAGAGTAGAAATGACAGCAGATCAAAAGAAAACTGTAGACTTGAGCCAAGATGTAATAAAGAGGGTCTGCGTGCATTTCCAGGTATCCCAAAATAGATGCCAGTGATTGAAATGCGTCTGCTAAAGTGAATTTTCTGATAACTTTTTCAATAAAATGCTGAAATTTTGGTTATTTGTTTACTTCAGGTAGGATTTATTTAATGTAAGTTTGGATATCTAAAAATGAGATACTCAATCGAGGCTGGTCACCTAAGCTTGCTCTCTGCAGAGGGTGACAGCAAAAAGAAGTCTTAAGTTGAGAGGCAGTTTCCCCCCACCTCCCTTAAATACCGCGTCAGACATTTGATTTCAGTGCTTTTAAAATGAGAAATGGGAAAACAGTAGATCAGGTATCTGCCACAACAGCGCGGAATGGCGCTGAGGTCAAGTCATACTTGTACATTGATTGTCCTCTTAAATTCTTTTCTGACCAGTGTTGGAGAGGATGAATATATTAGCAGAAATTAGAGGACATTTCAAGTTGTCTGGTGCTCGGAACCATGTGTATTTTCACTCAGAGAACAGAAATGTTAATGGGTGACCTAAGCCTCCTCTCAGTATTAGCCACCGCAGCAGAAAATCTAAATATAGAACCCAGCGAGGAAAGACTGAGAATTACTCATGAAATGTATCTGATGAATAACTCCCAGAACAGAATGGGTGCGTTTGAGGGAAACTGCAAGCTGTCCACATGAGTGTAAGCAGAAACAAAGAGGCAAAGTCAGAGAAAATTATTCACTCAATCCTGATTGCATTGTTTGAACCGATGTAAAACTGTGTCCAAGTTTTAAGCAAATGCTAATTGTGCCCCATTTTCCAGCCTCACTTCACTTTTTGCTAAGAAATTAAATGTCAGAACGTCCCTGAATGTGCTCCGTGAGAAATGAAGCTCTCTTGAAGTCTTTCAAATTCCTAATCTTACTGCGTTTAAATGTTATTCCTTCAACTGAAAGAATAATTTAATGAAATACTGTATATTTCTGGGTGGCACATCAAAAATGCCTATTTCGCCAATCTCTTCTTTTATCACATCAGTTTTCTATTCCACTTTATCTTAATGGAACACTGAAAGTTCATCCCACTAAGCCTCTTGTAACCGTTGTCAGAAATCAGTCCTGAAGTTTCTCAGCTTCTGCCTCACTTGATTTTGCTTCAATCAAGTGACTGCATCTGAAACATTTATCCCCCAGAAACATCGCTTAGTATAGAGAAATAAAAAGCTATATATCATTTTTTGGCAGTTTCCTTAGATACATACCATAGAGAGATATTTAATCCTTGGGGTGTATGCACCATAGAACCAGTACTCAAATCAGGGAAGTGGGTTTCTGTATTACTTATAAGCAACACCCCGATTTTCCAAAGGATGGGAATCTCTTGCTCCTACATCAGTTGATATCAGCCTGGTTTCACGGCCCCCGGGCCAGGTTGGCGTTTCCATGAACCCTGGAGAAATGCAGGGTCTGTCTGTCCCTCGGGTGGCACTAGTCCCAGTGGTGGCACTAGTGGTCCTATGGCTGACCTCTCTTTCCATGTGTGTACTCATTCCCTAGTAAAATCCCTGTTAAAATTTAAATGCTCACCAAAACATGCTCACCTGGAATTTCTGGGAATGTAATTTCTGTGCCATTCTTTCAGTACCATGTGGCTTATGATAAAGCCTGATTTGATTAATGCTCAAATTACCTTAAAAAAATACAGAGAAGAGTTATTACTTTCCCTATTTTTCTCATTTTTTACTTGTTTATTTAAGTTGGAAAATTAACCAAAGAAGGATGCTGGGGACCTATCGCCAGCAATTCATTTCTGCACTGCAATTTTTCTTCTCCTTCTCCTCTCCTCCATTAACATGACATGCACAGGCAGAGGTCCGTTCCCACACTGCTCACTCCAAGAGCAATTATTTCTAGCCTGATTTGCATCCCACGTGCTCTTCTCAAGCAGAGCTTGGTTTGGAAGCGGGATCAGTTTGTTTAAGGAACCACACAGCAGAGGAAGGTGCTGGGAGTTATTCACCAGCTGCTGAAGGCCACTCCAGAGTGCTGCGTCCTGCTGGTGGGCAAACACATCCGTAGTTAGTGATCAGCAAACCTTAGCTCCCTACAGCATTTCCTGTGCCAGGGTACTTCATAGGTTTCTACTCCCAGAGACGGGAAAACTGTGGAACAGAAGGAATAAATTGGGCAGGGCCTTGCAGTGGCTCAGGCTGTGCTTTCCAGGTGTCATCTCCTTCTGTCTGCATCTCTTTTGAGGCAACTTGACGGAGTATCAATTACCAGCTCCAGCAGGAGAACGCAGGGCAGATGCTGAGGAGTAAAAGATGAGCTAAAAGCAGTTTCCTAATGATCTGTGTCCTCCACAGCACAGAATGTCCATGTAAAACCAATATGCAAGTACAGTAAAGTGATGAATTCTGCTTCTGCCTGGCAGTGCTACAGCCTGCAGCAAATTAATGGGGCAATCGCAGCCAGCGCATGTAAGTGCATGGGAATACTCAGAATGAAAGCATTCCGCCTAGAGCATTCACTGTGACTAATTGATTATTACTTATAATTACTTATTATTGCTATCTTACTCTGAGTTCCCACATTATCGTTGTGAGTGGAAATTGGCGCTGTTTTGATCAGAAGAAAATCATTATTAAATTGTGGTACAAAACCCTGAAACCGCATTGAAGCCTCTGGTTCTACCTCCAGACCTACCTACCAAACACAGCATCACAAATTCTGCAGCCCTCAGGATTTTCATGGGATAAGGAAAGTGCTCTTTAGCTACTCTGGACTGCTCCAGCTATGGGAGGAGGTGCTGTTTTGGAAGATGATCTCATTGCAGCCTTCCACTACTCAAAAGGGGCTTATAACCTGGAGAGAGACCAAATTCTTACATGGACTGCTTCTAAACTAAAAGAGGGGAGATTCAGATTGGAGATAAGGCGGACATTCTTGTCTCAGAGAGTGGTGAGGCCCTGGCACAGCTGCCCAGAGAGCTGTGGGTGCCCCATCCCTGGAGGTGCTCAAGCCCAGGTGGGATGGGGCCTGAGCAGCCTGAGCTGGTGGGGGCAGCCAGCCCATGGCAGGGGTTGGGACTGGGTGGGCTTAAAGGCTTCTTCCAAGCCAAGCCATTCTGTAGTGCTAAGATTCTATGATTCTATGACAATGCCACACAGGGCACAGGGTGAGCTAGGACAGAGTAGGCATCAAAGTGTCACAGAGTGATGCCAAGACAGAAGAAGGCTGCGATGACCTTCCTGTGCCTATTTAAGAGTCCAAGAACTGCACTGCAGGGACTAACAGCTACGGGAATCTTGCCCTTTCAGAGCTAAGCAGTATACACCCACATCCCTGCCCAGTTATCTCCATATTTACCCTTCCCAGGAGTGCCAAATGCCCCACAGCTCAGCCACGTCTGCAACCCGCTGTCTGCATGCAGCAGGCTGCCCTTCCCGCCCTGCCCTCACTTCCCTCCAGTTTCTCTAGGTCATCTGTGAAATATTTATTGGACTTTTTGGGCGAGTCTTCACCCTGTCCCCGTTTCCTTCAGAGCCATGATGGAGCCATCCTCACAGACCTGGGAAGGAAATGGGCAGCCTCACAATGAAGCTTTATCAAACCCGGACACATAAACGGTTTGTCAGGAAACGTGACCTGATGTCAGCTCCCAGCCCATGCTGCTTGAGACCTCACTGCCTTGCTCTCCTTCTCTAAGGCAATTTTGGGTCAGTCAGACACCCAAATAGGGAACCTCCCTTAAAAAGCAAAAACTGAGCATGAGACGCAAACCTAGCAAAGCAAAAAGGTGCATGATGGAGCCCATCTTGCTGCTGCAAAGGGACACCAAAGCCAGAGGACATTCACACCAGGGCCCCGCTTTCACCCCTTCCTCCCTCCTCACAAAGTCCAGACACTACCATTTATTCCCATCTCTGATGGCAACTTCTTCCTCATCTGTTAAACGGTACTTAAGGATCCATGGTCCTTAAGCACTCCCTTCACTCGGACATAGCTGTCCCTGGAGGTTTCCTCCTAGTGAGTGACAGGAAGGCACGAGTTAATGGTGGTACTGTGATGGAACTTGACAGGCAAATGGGAACGGTTCTCAACTTTTAATAATCTACCACTACTAACAGCACAGGTATTGATATAGTTTAAATATACAATTTTATCTTGATGACATCAGTATCACAGATTGTGTTTTTCTTGAGGCTAAAGAGAATAGAAAGGAAGATATTGGGTTTCCTTGACTACCTATCATCAGCGTTAAAATTATGATTTTCCTTTATTAGCTGGCTTCACCAGTTTTTGCAAGAAAAATAACACATCCTCAGCCCCGCTAATAACCTGAATGTTGGCGGCATCCCCACCTGCTCACTCTTCTCTCCACAGATGGGGAGAATATTTCCTATTCTCTGGGCATCTCTCCTCCTACCTCCCTCCACAGAGTCACGCTTTTGAGCCAGGAAATATTGAGTCTCTTAATACCCAGAATTCCAAACCATCTGAGGTGCCCTGCTTGACTCCTGAAGTCTGGTGGCTTTCAACATGAAAATCATCAACAGCTTAAAAGCAATGATACTCCTCAAGAAGCAAAGGCAGTGTCCTCTGCCACCACCGGTGTGACTGATAATGGGAAAAGAAGGACATGTTCCCAGTGACGCATTGAGCTAACTCAACAGTATTATGGCCCATACTGGTAAAGGTACAATCTATTTTTTGATGCTGGCTTAGGTGCCAGCTCAGACATGTTGTGCTAACAGGCCAAAATGGTAGGTAAATTATCACATTTGAAGGAACATTTATTTTTGTCCTTCAGCCTGCTAGCAGAGAACCTGCAAGTCTACTGGAAGTTATTTCTCAGAGGTCAGGGTCTTTGCCATCAAAATTCTTGATGTTTTGCTCATTTGGAGGGTGAAAATGAACACTGGGTTTTGTATGCCCTCTGCGAATGCCCATGCACTCTTTTTTTGCTACAGGCAATACTGTGAAAATCAATTTCTATCTAAAAAGATCTGCCATCACCTTGTGCCACATTTCAAGAGAATGAGACAGTATTTACCTCACTGGGAGTGATTCTGCCTTCCACTAGTGATGCTGGCTCTTCTGGCCCCTGTACCCCTCATGGTCCCATTCAGTTATGAATGCTCCATTGCGTTTCTGTAAATAACTCCCATGGCCCCATCAGTTTGGCTCCACGGATTCCCCCACCATCCTTATTGCTGCAGACTACTAAGAAAAGTTGCTGATTTGCAGACAATTTGCCAGGATCACAGCAATTATTCCCAGCATAATCCCAATCTTCACATGGCATTTAAAAATACAGTTATTTATAAACAACACACAAATGTAGCCATTTTAAAAATATTTGTTCCTCAACAGTTGCTTATGAATCAACATTTCTCATCCTTCCCCTTCCAGTAAGTGTTTGATCTAAGAACATGCGGCCCTTCCTGCTGGAAATCCTGCCGTGTCTTCAGAGACCTTGTCTTCTCCCTTCCTCTCCAAGGATCCACCAAGGAGGAAGAAAAAAACAGAATGATTTTGCAAGCTCTAGTGCTTTCCGTGATGTGGTACCATGGAGAAGACATTTTCTTCCTTCTTCAGTAGTTGATAGGATAATTAAATCAGGCTTCATTCATGTAGGGGTTATACTTTAAAATGCAGCCACCAGCCTGGAGGTCTACCTCTTGGGGTTTTTATGCCATGCTTCAGAGCAAAGATTTGTGTTGTTACACATGTATTTGCTATCAAAATCAATAGTGGTACATTTGCGGAGCACCAGGTGCACATAGCCACCAGTTGGAGTGCAATCAGAGCATGGGACATCCCCTTGCTGTAGGTCACCTCCAGGAACAAGATGTAGAAACTTTGGGTCTCCAGGACCAGCAGTGCTTACCAAAACTGAGACTGATTTGTATGCCTCATTTCACAGAACCTGCTTGACAAGATCACGTCACCACGCTGGGTATGTTGGAAGTGTTTACTCCTACATACAAGGAAGAAATCTTCAGGAACAGATGCAGTCTATTTGAGGGGTGGTTTTGCTCATTCTAAGAGTGCTGTATCCATCAGAGGACTCTCCACAAAGGCCTATATGGTACATATCACACTGCACACAAACATCTTTTCATGCTAATTACGTTAGCACTGAGATGGTCCCAGAGGAATCACCAGATTGAGGCCTTTTCCCTCATAACTTAAAACCTGATTATTAAAATTGTATGTGATACAGACACAACTGGAAGTAAACACAGGCACATTTCAAGCTGAAGGTGAAGGTCTTTGGAGGAATGGTTGTGGAGTTGTTTTTAGCAGGCAGCTTTTCCACTCAGGAAATCCTCAGGTACTCAATGCAACTGAAAATAGGGAGTTGTAAAGTGCAGCAACATTACTGTGTGCATGCGACTGCATCAGCCTTGGACAGGAGGTGGGCATAAGTGCATATCATTCTTTTATTCTTAGTAATTCCGAGACACTGTAGCATTTTCAAGCTTCTCGAGACACTTTGTTGAGCCTTTACTGAAATGCTATTCAGTTCCATTTGACCTGCTGTCACTGCTTTGTCACATGAATTGGGAATAAATCTGATATACTTAGAATGCTTCAGAGCAGCTTCTCTTTCCTGAGCCTGCAATTCCTCTGCAAGGTGATACAGCAACACATTTGAACTGAAGTCCGTGATGATTTTCTTCAAAGGTGATTAGATGTAGATGGCCTGGCACGCAACATTTTGAGCTTGTATATTCTTTGAGCTGTCATCTCAGCTCTTCTGTGCGACTGTGATGGCTGGAAACTTCATTTCGCTGTTAAGTGAAAACTAAGAATCACATACAACCTCATCCTTACAGAAACTGTCAGTACCAGAAAAACATAAGCTATCACAAGGTTCTACATGAAAGAGAGCATCAAGAGCAATGGACTTCCCTGGGAATTTCACGTCCAGGGTTTCATTAGCAATGAAAGCAAACAGAAGTGGAGAGAAGAAATCTTTACTCGAGGTGTTGGCCAGTCAGGTTTATTCATTGGTGCTCTGCAGTTTCCAAGAAGCATGTGATTGTCAAATACCCTGAAGTTTGCCTTCTTGCTCTAGTTCTGCCCCACATTCGCACGCTGTAGCTGAGCCATTGGCCTGTGAGACCCTCACGCTTTCTACGTTCACTTCACCCATCAGCTGAGCACACACAAGATAGCCCCATTCTATTCCATGTGCTCCCTGTAAATCAACCTCTCAGTGTGAGGTAGAGACAGAATCCTCACATTTGGGCTGATAAACTTGTTAGGCTGTCTTTAATTATCACTTTCTGGCTGGCAGCCTCACTGTCAGTGATCAAAGAGGAAGTAATTTTCAGTGGAGGAGGAAATTCATTCCCGTGGTAAGTATAGAAGTAGCAGAGCCAAAAATTTTAGGTACTTTTCCAGATTGCATTATATAGACTTTTTTTTCCTTTTTTTTTCTTTTTCTTTTCTTTGCAGGGCAATTCATTTAACCTCTCTACCTGTTTGCCCTCATCTCAAAAATGAGGAAGGCAGAACTGACCCAGTTCTTATTTCAGATGTCAAACAGTTTCCAAGCATTTTGAAGTCATTAAATAAAAGGCATTACAAAAGGACAGTGACAATGCGTTGTTCCTGCCACGCTGCTATGTAACACGTAACAAGAGGCAAAGCATGAAATCAAGGGGAAGCTTAAATCCCTCCTGAAGCTGATAAAGGTTAACGCTCTGCCCTCAGGTTCAGACGGAAGAACTGTCTTGAACGTGCTACATGGATTTAGGATAAAGAAACAATAGAGCTGACAAAAAAGAAGTTGTCTGTCTCTTCGCTTGAAGAAGTATTAACAATCTGATAATAGCTTTTGCCTTAGTGAGAAACACCTGCACACACATTGGGACACTTGTAGGTTTGGTTCCCATTAAGTTGGGTGAGGATCTGGCTCGGATCCTTCTACTTGTTCTTTTTCCTCCTCCTGTTACACTTGAAACTATTTCACCTTAAAGCAAGTAATACTTTGAGAGGGAAGGGCGGTGGCAAGACAGCAATCTTGAGGAACAGAGGATGTAATTCAGCTTTTGGACATCAGAGCAGAGCTTGTGCACTTCCTTTATGGGGCACCACTGCCATGCTGAGAAAAGGAGCACCTAAAGCTCTCCTGCAGGTTAAGCCACATCTGCCTCCAGTTACATTAGAACAAGGCATTATTGATGCTGCTAGAAAATAATTTAGGACTGTAAGCGCTACTAAGGTCATGTTGTAGGTGTGACACCAGACCAATGCCCTGCGTGCATGACACACTCTCAGATGAGCTGGTAGGAATTTGTAAATGGAGAACACTGAGAGAAGCCACTCCAATGCCAGATTTCAAATGAAGACTCAGGATCAGATTCAGGATCAGAATCATAGAATCACCAAGGTTGGAAAAGACCTCTAAGATCATCCAGTCCAACCGTCCACCTACCACCAATATTTCCCACTAAACCACGTCCCTCAGTACAACATCTAAACATTTCTTGAACATCTCCAGAAGCCTCACAGGTTTACTTCAGACCCTGTAAAAAGATTAAAATAAAGAAACTTGAAGCTGCTCTGGAAGCACTTAACAGAGGAAAAAAATGGCCCCAAGATACGGTGTTTGTTCCAGTGGGGATTTAGCTGGTAGTGCACAGGGGAACTACAGTTCTGGACTGTGGGTCAGACCTGCAGCTCAGAGTCTAACACGTACCATCAGTGTGGAGAGGAATGCCAACCAGGGGGAAGTTTACAGGAAGTTTTTGTTGACCCTTTAAATGCACCTGACATGCAAACTTGCCAGCCCCAGTCCTATACCTTGCACCTAGCTTGAACCAGCCTGCTTGGCAAACTTAGCCACTGACTAGCTGATGCAGTTCCTGACAAGCAATGGGCTGGTCCAGCTGCCAAGAAGGCTGTGTCCATCCCACAGGATGCATGCACATCAGGATGCATCCCTGCCCACGTCCCTGCAACAGCCCTGGCTCCATGGCGATCTGTCCCAGTACGTGGTGGAGAGGCTCCTGCCCTTAGCATGTTCATGCTCTTTTGCAACAGAGAGCAGAGTGACTCCAATCCACTCTTGTATTTGGGGTCTATCTTCCCACTGCTCCTCTCTCTGCACAATGATTCTATGATATCTCCATGCTCCTCACTAAGTCTCCTGCTTGTTTCTTAAGCATTTGCTGTGCAACTAAAGGGTTGCAGTCAGGACAAAGACATTTTTACTTATTTTCATAAGCTGACTTGAGCCAAGTGGTCAGAGAAAGTCTCAGGGCAAGGACTGGGGATTCTGGATGTGAAGCAGCACATGGGAGGAACTGGGGTGTTGCAAACTAGGGGCCCTGAGGCCAGAGGACACCTCTGAGGGTAGGTGGGGATGTGGTGGTGGGATGAACATTTCATGCTGCCTATGGACACCCAAACCTCCTCTCTTGCATGCCCAAAGATGACATGGAGCCTGAGCACAACTTCCACTCAGAAAGAGGCTTTCTGAAGTCTTCACCCTCTGATCTACATGGAGCTGAACCGGCACTTCTAGGTGCACTTAGTTGAGTGAGATGTAAGTTTTTAATATGCTGTTCTCCTGCCAGAAGTGGGATTTCTAGAAGGTAAAGTGTTCAGTGATCCCCAGGTAAACAACTGCCCAGAACAGAGAAAGGAACCTGAAATGCAGCACTGATGCCACTCATCTACATTTTTCCAGAAGAAATTGGGCCTGTTCATTATGTGAGCATGTGATGTGTGTTTTGTATGAGTGCCCTCAACCCAAGCCGAGGATATCATTCTTTCACAACGTGCTCCCTCCTCTCTCACCTCCCCTCTCCCATTCTCCTTTATCAGACAATGTCCTGAGCAGTAAAACATACTTGAATGCATTCCCCTTTATCTTTAGGGGAAAGGAAGACAAGACAGTTATGTCTGTCTATCCAAGATGAAAAGCTTTTCCTGTGTATTCCTGTATTTATTTAGCTCACAGGAGGCTGCTTTGTTTATCTTTTGTTTTTTTTCCAGGATGTTCTGTCTGCCACCAGGGAATCTCACAGACTGTGGATCACGCAGTGTGGGTGCTCTGAAAGTTGAACTGGAGTCAACTTGGTTCAAACCAGGGGAGTTGCTTTATCCGCTGCTGAAAGGATGTGGCATGTATTTATAACTGCTCAGTGCAACAGTGATCCCCACCCTGTTCCCATCAGTAAAGATGGAAAATGGGCCAGTTTGCCTAACAGGGCCTACCAAAAAATAACCACGCAGATAAATAACCTTAAAATATTCGCTTCATGGGAATTTTACCACCAAGGTAAAGGACACGGCACTGGGTTTAGTAGGCCTGGTGTTATCTCTCCAAGGCTTCCCTGACCTATTTAGGGCAGGACAGGGCTATGTTTGGGGTGGGATGAAGAATAGTAAGGATGAGGGTACGTGCAAGCTATGCAGCAAGTAATAGACCCCATGTCAGGGCTGCAGCTAATCAAAGGAGTTCCCTGAAACATTTTAATTTATGCTCATGATCATTTTCATGGACAACACTCTGGGGCTTTTTAAGCCCAAATAACTATTATATTATTGAAACAAAGTGAGCCAGGAGTCTCAGATTACATTCCTGGGAGGTGGGAATCCTTTCAGCAGCTGGAAATTTGGCTTCTTCCAGTTGGCGTGTCAAAGCCTACTATTTATTTAAAACTAGGCTTTATGGTGCTCTTTCTTGTATTTAAAATGTTTTCCTTCAGTCTCGGGGAAGCTGCCTACTCAGCCAAACATGGCTCCTGCAATCTAAAATTACTCCCTTGTCACATTCAGCCCATTTCTGGGGGACTGAATAAGGAACATATCAACTGATTTATGCATCTTGGAGCTAGCCAGCTATCAGCCAAGGCTGATAAGCTGCTCCATCCCACAAGTGCTAACATAATCATCTATGCTGAAGCCAAAATTAGGACAGCACCATACCAAGGAAACAGAAATAACTTCATTACACCAAGGGGAGCTGAAGCCTGAGGCTGGCTGAGACATACTGGACGCCCACCCACGGCATGAACCAGAGAGCTTGTCCCGTTACCCTTATACATGAGAAAATGGAAGGAGGCTCGGTGAGAAGCACACATCCTATGATGCTGCCAAGGAGCTGGGTTATTACTGCTCTGCTCACGCTGCCTGAACAGCTTTCTAATAGCTTAGCACATCTGAGTCACCATTAATTCCAGGAACAGATCAACTCATCAGTAAGCAACAGCCAAGAAAAGAGATGGAGATCAGTTATTTTCACTGGCTACCGGGGAAAAGAGCAGAAGACATTAGCTGAGAGGAGAATGCAGGAGGAGAATAGAAATCAGCTCTCAGTGTGTGGCTGAACAGCAGAGTGAGTTGGTGGGCAGGAAGTGAGTGATGTTTAAGAACAGATCAGTCCTGACAGCTGTCAGTCAAACTTCAGATCCTGCCCTAGAACCAGCAATGAGCTTGATGATTACCTGTGTAACTGCTTTATCATCCGCACTGCGTGTTTCTGATTAAAGTGGAACATCATGAAGAAAACTGAGTTATGAAGGGAAGAGTGAAACAAATAAGTGAAAATGAATCCTGCCCTTTTTTTTTGTACAAGCCTTGGAAGTCATGTGTACAGAGAATCAGTATTATAGAAATGTTCATTGCCTAATACAAACAGAAAAATGAATTACCATAGAAATATTACAGAAATATAGAGATGTAAAGAAATGCTAAACAGATACAGTGCGAGTGTACAGTCTCAAGAAATGTGCTATAGTTTTGCAGGACCAATCCTATGGCTGATACAGCATTAAAGGGTCTTTCTTTCCACCCTTAGTAATAAAAACACCACAGAAAGGGCACACTCTGGAGGCAGAGTATCATGTAGAACAGATAGACCAAAATCTCATTGTAAGGAAGGACAGAAAGTCGATGGCTGCTATGACAGCCTGAAAAATTAAACATCTATTCCTTCTCCCTCTCTCACATCAGTGATGAATTTGTAGTTATATTTTTGAAGGAAGAAGAATCACATTCCTCAAATCTCATTGCTTACCTTCCAGTTTTGCACTCAGACACACACACCTACACACCAAGGCCAAAATCTACCTTGAAAGCAACAAAAGCCACCCACCTGGCATATCCACTTGGACTTCAGTGGAAACGCACTACAGTCAGCACAGTCAGCAGCCCCTGAACTTCAGCTCTCACAGACCGGTGTGAGCTGCCCAGAGAAGTCCAGGTTGCTGAGGTCTTGTAATTCAAATGCTTCCAGCCCTGTCCTTTCCCTCGTGCTGGTGTGGACTCATGGCAGCTTCTGCCAAGCAGTGCATTTTTTTCCAGCTCCTTCTAAAGCCACAGGTAGCGAGACCAATGTGAAAGGTCAAGCTGCAGCCACTTGCCATCACAGTGCCATGGAAAGAGACATCTTTATGCACAGCTCATCTGCAGAACTCATTACCACAAAATGTCATTGAAGTCAAGAGACGAGCAGTGCTGTATGCACAAAGGGAGGACCCGCAGTCGCACAGAACTGTGTAACAACGTCTAGCGATAAGGAGACCTGCTGTAAGGTGTATGCCCATTAGCATTTGGCTCAGGAAGCAAATTGGCTGAGAGCAAAGCCCGTTACAGGCAGATGGCTCCACAGTTTTTACTTAATGGAGCTGTCCTTTCCTCCAAGGTATTGCTGTGATACACCGGCAGAGTCAGAACACTGGATTTGATATCGATCTTAGCCATTACAGAAATTCCTTTGTTTCTGTGTCTCAACAAGAATGGCTCTGTATGTCATTTGAAGAATATCTATTTTATTTATTTCCCATCTCTTGGTCCCTTTTCTCCGTTTTTATAGATCTACTGGCACAACAGTTGGATGCTTCAGCAAATGGGGTTAACCTCTGGCCATAAATTACTGCTCCCTCAGGAGGAAGTAGCAATGAAAAAAGAAACTGCCACAACAGTGGAATACAGCAAAGGTGGACAGACCGAGGGCTGTACAAATTACAGAACCACCAGGCATTGACAGCCAAACCAGAACTACCCATGCAAATCATAAAGCGTGGCATAAACACACACAAAAGTGAACTCAGGCCAGAACAATCATTCATACGCCAATAAAAATAAGCAACTATTTTCCCTGGAGTTTGCATATAATGGGTCTCGGGGCCTCTGTCAGAGAGAACACATGGCAACCACAGGCAGCTTTTGCCTGAAAGGAGGAAAGATCAGATCACCTGTAGCATTTCTTTAACTGTCATAGCATCCAAGAATACAGGACAAGACAAGTCTGCCTAGGACAAATCAGAGTGAATGCAGAGTGAGTTATGTGATGTCCAACATGATTTCCTTATCAAAATTGTGAGCTCATCCCACTCCACGGCTGGAACTTTCCTGTGTGAGCCTACAAGCCCATCTTGAGACTTTTTAAAGGAATGAGAAAGAGAGAAAAAAAATTATGATTAATTCCCCTTTTAGGCATCTCACATTGCTCTAAGCATGGAGGAACCCAAGATCAATGCCATACAGGGGAAAGTTACACAGGTCACTTTTAAGATGGGAAAGGGGAAGGAAAATGAAATGTTGCAGGGCTGTGGCTAAAGGAGATGGTGTTTTATGGTCTTCATTTGTGGGTGCCAAGTGTAGGTGGCTTCTTACAGCGATCTAGCAAGAACCCTGCACAAAGTGTGGGTGAGGGTGAAAATGAACTAAGCACAGAAATAAACAAACTGAAACACTTGGGGAATTTGTTTAAGGCTCCCTACATTTCCCCAAATAGTTTGAAGAGGGCTTCCTGCTTTGCATCTCTTCTTTCCTGGCAGATGGAACACCGCAGTTTTCCTGGAACATCTTAATGGGTTTATGGGGGCCAAAGGGAAAGCCAGCCACCAAGAGATACTAAGCAAAAAGACACTATCTCTCCATCAGTTGGAGGCTGGGAAGCTATGCCCAGACGGTTGGAAGCTGGGAAGCTACTCCTGCAAAAGACCATTTCCTTGCTGTCTTCTAAGCAGCTCCAATGTTAGCCACTGTCAGAGATGGGCTGGTGGAGTAAATGAATCTTTGATATGGCTCTGGGTAGTCTGGTCTAGTGGTTGGCGACCCTGCCCATGGCAGGAAGGTTGAAACTAGATGATCTTTGAGGTCCTTTTCAACCCAGGCCATTCTATGATTCTATGATTCTATGTGCTATTGGTGGTTTTATGTTCTGAAATGCTTTGTGCTAGATGGAGAACACTGCAGGAAGCTGCTTCGCCACCATCTGTTCCTCTGCTGATTCCAACTGAGATTAACTTCTTATGAGTACCCTTTGGTACCCCTCTGCAAGTATCTGCAGGCAAAGTATCCCGTGAGTCCTAAATCTGCCTATCTTTCTCCTCCTGTGCAAAAGCAGAAGGAATCGGGGAGGCCAAAGAGAAGCTTTGCTGCCTTTCTGCTCAGAGCTGCAAAGACTCTACAGCTCCATGCTATGGCGCTCAGGTTGGCTCCGGGAAGTATGCAGGGACCTGGTTGCTCCCATGCTTGCTGGCTCTCCTCCTGATTTCCAGCTGCTAAAGTGCATTAAAAGAAGCTACGACTATAACTAAATAACATGACTTTTCAGTGTAAGCAGATACCATAGTTGCCAAAAGGATGCAGCCCATGGAAAAGGGGAAGCCAATATATTTATGAAAGGGAAGCAAAGTGGACATTCACCAGTAAAATGAGATCCATGTTTTTTCTCCTTTTTTAGGCCATTTTCTCTAAAATGTTTTGTTTTGTTTTGTTTTGTTTTGTTTTGTTTTGTTTTGTTTTGTTTGGAGAGGCTGGAGGGCTGACACTGCTAGAAGATTGAAGCAGTAAATAATTCTTTATCGCCATAACACTGCAAACTACTGCAAAATTTCTATTGCTGTCCAGGCCACCACTTGTAATGAGCTACTGCCAAAGAGGATGGCAAAAAAACAAGTATTAGCAGCTGACCTTGGAACATTTTTCTTGTCATTCAGCTTTCTTGACTCAAGAAAAGGACAAAGAACAGTCAAATCACACAGAATTGAGGTAATATCAGAGCTGTATGAACGTCATGACATTACTTGTCAAAGGGACATCCAAACTTCACCGTTGGTTTCTGGGGCTAGAAGGGGTTTGAAAGACACTATTGCTGACCCATCAAGCTGAATGTAGCGCTATTTTTGACGCTCAGGAGAATAAAAGAAAAAATCTTCTAGAAGAATCTTTAACACAGGTTAATAATTTCAGTATACAATTCTTGGTCATACTCCAACAGTTTATGCAGACAACTCACTCGTTATTCAGTTATTTGGCTCAGAAGGACAGCTGGTGTGTATCAGCATAGCTGTACTGATTTTGCCAATATATACTAACAGAAGACGCAGCTTATATATTTTTAAACAATTTCTGTAAGTCAGCATTAGATTCCTACAGAACCTTGGTGGTTTCCTGCCTATTAAATTTTAATAGAGTGCATAAAATTGGCAGAAGATACCCTCTGAAACAGTCTTTGCTACATCTCTGTATCAGCTTCCCTCTGCCAGATTCTGATTCCTTTATGCATTTTAATTGTCCCTTTTCATTGAAACAGTCAGGTTTTCTGAGACCACTGAAATGTATTTGTAATAGAGTGACAAAAAGCCACTGAAACACAATAAATGAGCCAAAGTAGTTGGAAAACAGAAATATGTACTGAATCTTACCCCCATGGGTACCCCTTCATTCCACATCTCCTTGAAAAATACATACATTGCAATTTTCAAGTCCCGAACCTTGCTTCTTTCTGCACTATCATCACTACTTCATCAAGGAAAATGGGAGTACTATTATGGACAAAAGAAATTTGTTCTCTCTAGTTTTCCCCTGGGTCAACCCTGTTGCTCCCTGGAGTGAGGTGTTGCAGTAGAAGTCAAGCATGGAGTAATGCAATGGCTTGAGTTTGCTTCTGATGAGACCCAAGAAGCACTGAGCTGCCGTGGCATGATGTGTAGCCAGGACAGCACAGTAGCTAGGCATGGATGTGCAGCACAACTGTCCAGCCAGTTAAAGAGGGTGAAAGCACAGCCACATTGGCAATGCCTCAGGAAAGGCTGATGGAGTGGGACTGGGTGTGCGGAGCCATGGGAAGCAGGGAAGCAGCAGGGCAGCTGGTGGGGTTGGTGGGGCTCCTCTTCAGCTGGGGCTGAGTCGCTGTGGGAGGCCAGCATCACTCAAAAATTGCTGGGAGAACATCAAGAGTTTCATCATGCAACAGCAGATGAAAAAAGGCAAGATGGTAAAGGTGAATGCCATTTGGGAATGCTGAGGGGAAGATTTAAAATGACATGATGGGGCCATAGGTAACATGGGGAGAAACAAAAGTTAGAAAGTATGTTTTTGCCTTTGGCTTGATGTGAAAGCAGCAGTCAAATGTTTCTAAAGAGGCTTAGCTGTCAGTGCTGGTGTGGATGCCCATTGGGTCCAGCATGCAGCATTTGGCAGGTGGAAATAGGCAGCTTGGTTGTGAATCCTGCAGGAAAGACTGAAAGAACAAATGCTTTCCCTAGTGCTCTGGGATAATGTAGGGAAGGAAGAGGCAGTTCTTGGCCTTGCAACACACCCATCAATTCACTGTGCTGGAAGGACTCCTCACAAGCTGCCTCTTCCTTTAAAAGAAGTTGCTTGTTAAGGCTGTCACCAGTAAAATCCCCATTTCACCTATGCAGCATCAGTTTATGGACTAGGAATAAGTCAGTGAAGTTTGCTCCTTTAAAAGTCATTTATGATCCTGTAGGAATGTTATATGAGAGTACAACGGCATGGAGTAAGGGTGACACACTGTGTGGACAAAGAGAAGTGCAATTCCTTCCCTCTTTTCCCAACTTTTTTTGAGGTATTTAATTCTTTTTCTGAAATCTGAGTCTTGACTGAGGCAATCCCTGAGCAGTCCCAGTGAAGTTCTGCCGTGGTCCCTTCCCAGGGAACAGTCAAAGCCTCCCAGGTGGGCTCCTCTGGGCTGCAGCAGCATGACCCGCCTTCACACCATGTGCTCCCAACCTGGAGTAAGCCAGTAGCAAGGGGCAATAAATTTGAGGATGTCCCTGGACTCTGGAGAAGAGAAAGCTTTGTGATCTACTGACTGTTGCCAAAAAGCTGTAAGTAACAGGAGCCACAGCTTCAGAGCAATTCTGCAGTTAGCTGGAGATGGCAATTCTTCCAAACATCAATGTGGACTCTGTGCTGCATGAAGAAATGGAGCAAATCCTAGTGGGTCCCTTCCAACTTGGGGTATTCTATGATTCTATGAAATCTGCCTCAAGGAGATAAGAGACAAGAAAAGAAAGACTGGTTGCACTTTTAAAACAGTCTGTGAGCTCAACCCTCGTCTGAAGAAAGCACTACCTTAAACACAGCTAAAAGGGATGCTGTGATCAGAGATCTCAACCCTAGTTGCCAAACACGCCAGCCAAGAGACTAAGACAAGCGTTCATACAAAGACATGATAAGAGGAGAGAAGAATTAGAGATGAGAAACGCACAAGTCAGTCTTCAGAGCCTGCCCTGCTGATTTTCAAACCCTTGTTTTTCCTGTTGAAAGTCCTTGCCGTTCCTACCTTTGACTTTTAGCGTGTGAAATCTCTGCAGTGCTTTTCATTCTTCCTGATGTCTAGAAGACAAAGAGCCTGTGTACAAAAGAGCCCAGTGGCACTGATAGGAATGGTAATGCTTTTAACTGTTCTTTAAATTCTAGCAAAGAGTCCATGAAAAGGCAGGTGCATGGCCGCTAGAAAACATAATCTAGGAGGAGCAGCATTTTCTTTCAGAGGTGGATGATTTTTCTGAGTGTCATCTGCTAGAACATTATGCACAGACACAGGCAGAACTCCCCTGCCATGACATAAAGGCTTTACTGTAACACGGTTTCAATTCACTGTCCTAGGACCAGTCTCATCCCTATACCACAGGAAGCTGTAGTGAAATCCTCCTCCCATTTAACACATTTAACACAAGCCTCCTCCCTTTAGCACACTGTCACCTTCCCAGTAAGTCTTGCTGATTCTGCCAGGCTGGGACTCCCTGTTCACAATAACCATGGTATTCAACAGCCACTGTTAGCACAGAGCCTGGAGCACAATTTTTATGAGACCCCTGTGTCTTCAGGATAGGTACTTAAACAAGTTTTTCAGGTGAGGAGGGGAAGGAAAGAGATCGAGTAACTTTTCCAGGAAGATACAGGTGGGCTTTGGCAGAGGAGTAGCTTGAATCATGCTGTTTAACCAAAGACTTAATGCCCTGATGACTGAATCATTCCTCCCATCGAATGTTTGACATCCCACTGAGTTTAAGAGATTGCTGATGAAAAAACTTTGAGAATGAAGAGCAGCCAATAGGGAGAGAACACTTGACTTCATTTACAGACAAACTGCAGAATGCAGTTGCCGAGAATGGTACAGTCTCCCTGGCCTTTTTTTTTACAGGAAGCAACATCTAAGAAATATGTATTTTATCTCTGGAACTCATGGCATGGTCTGTGCTGAGCCAATGGCCTGAGCACTTCTCCCTGTCTTGAGTGGCAATTCCCTGGAGACAAAGAAGAGCCTGTTGTCTCAGCTCCACACAGCCGTGCTGGTCCTGAGCTCTATTCCCAGCCTTACGCTGACTCACTCGCTGACCTTGCTGAGAAAGTCTGTCTGCTGCAAAAGCCATCATCGTCTCCTAAGGTCAGGTTCTACTCAAACTGCAGATGATGAAAAATATGACATATTTCTTCTACTTTCCTTCAACACCCATCCTCTGTGGCAAGCGGGAACTGTCCTACTGTCTTCCTACGATCTCTCCTCCTCCTTCCTTATTTGGACAATTAACTATGCCAATGAGTCCTGTTTTTGCAGTGCCCCAGGGCTGCACCAGATTCTTCTGCCCTAAGTACACACTGCAGCCTTGAGGCAGGTGCTTACTTTCTTGAAGCACTTTCTGTTTACAGTGGCTCATTGTTATCCCTGTCCATTTCAGAGTGGCACCTTGTCCTTTCACATCGAGGTTGGCTTGGCAAGACGACACAAAGACTGCTCTCATGATGGCTGGTGGGAGGCAGGCTTTCTGCTAGGGGATCTAGGACAGCCTTGGTTTTCTGTTTTGAGATTCCAGGCTGGCTGCTGCTGCTGCTAACTTAATGCAAGGGCAACACATGATGCTTGGATTGTTTCATTCAAGGCTGGACACAGCCACCTTTTTAAAAAAACTGCATCATAAACAGATTTCCTTTGTCATTTTTCCCAGTAACACTGTGTTCTCTTAAAGGTGAAAGGATATTTAAGTCCCGTTTATCCATTGCTAGTTATGTTTCTCCATCTAGGATGATAGCCAAAACTCATTAAAGGCAGCAAGAATCTTCCCATTCACTTCTATTCACTTCCATTGGCTCTAGCTCAAGCTTTTATTCAGTGCCTCTCAGCTTGGACAATGAAGATCAGTGATGGCATTTTCACTATCAGTGTCTTTGTGCCACCGTCTCTCATTTCTAAAACCTTCAGCACAATGTCCATTTGTCTTTAGCAACTGCTTCCTTTCAGATTTCAAAAATAAGTAATTCTATGGAAGAAACATTTCTTTTGGCTCTGCATTGGTTGAAAGCTCATTTGCAGACATATTAATTTTGGTAGACAGTGTCTCTTTCATTCTCTCCACCATCTCAGTACACCAGCTCGCTATTTTTGCCTCACAGGCTTGGCTGCACTGAGTCATGTAGCTCTGGTTTACATTGGAGTTAGTGTAACCAGCGATAATCTCAGTGCTTGTCCTACAGAGACAAGAAGCATTTACTTGTGAAATCTAGCAGGAAGATGGCAGCTCAATGAAAGGACTGCTGAGCACATTCTTTTAGCATATGCAGCAAGAAGAAAAAATTGTGTTATGATTAAGTGGCTCTCACACTACTGTAAGCTTATCACGTGCTCTACAGCTGGTGGCCATCAGAACAGGATTGTGCAGCATTGCTGGACAGTCTGCCTGCTGAGGGGGACATCTAGGGCTGTCCTGGCTTTTGCCCACCTGCTTCCAGGTCAGCGCTGAAGGGAACGCCACATTGCTCCAGATGCTGCCCTACAGTTACTGCAATCACTGACAGGTAACAAACAGGGCTGAGAAAACAGGCTGGGATAGGCTGATCACAAACTCTTCACTGCAGGGGAAGGCAGGAGTGAGGTGCAGCGCTCATAACACAGCTTTTAAAAATCTTCAGACTAAGGATTGGTAAATGTTCGGTGATGAAGTGGGGCACAGTGCCCCTCTGGTGCCAAGTTAAAAAGAAAAAGCTCACGGTATGGGATTCCAGCCTTGCGCTATGGGTTGAATTAACCCTAACACTTTCATGATGGATGTGTCTAGTGTCTTGATTAATGTGAGCACTCTGGAATTGCCAGTGTTTTTCTGTCTTGCCACTGCCAAGGCCTATCTGTGCTTTTTCTTCCTCTCAGGCTTTTCTCCCTCTACACCAGTGATTTCAACCAGACAGTTCTAATTGCTGAGCATACTCTGGGGATGTGAGCAGAAATCTTTAGTTTTAAGGGAACGTCTGAAGAATACCTCAGATGTGAATCATGTTTCTCATTCTCAGCCTTACTGGTAAGAAAATCCGGTTTTATCCCCAAAGAGAGAGAAAGTATAAGAGGGAATTAAAATCCAAAGAAAAACAAATAAAACAAGCATTCTTGGGTCGCTCACTCTGAGGCCTACAGCTGGGTGAAAACCATTTTTCTCACACTTTGAAGTTCACACTCTGGCGAGGGAAAACCTTTCACGTGAAATCTGGGCTCTGATTGAGGAAGGTCACTGCAAAGAAAAGATATGGATCAAGGTAACTCAGAGGGATAGAATTCTTACCTCAAATGCTACGTATGGATGAAGCCTGGCTCATTAATTTCTTCCTCATTAGATGGGTAGCTTTGACTTTCTGCCACAGAATCTAGCAGAACAAAATAGTGATCAAACCCAGCATCTGTCTGCTTTTGTGGATGGCTATTTATTTTCCTTAACATTTCTCTTGTTTTGTACTCTTGGCTCAGAAGTCTGCCTTGTGCTCCAAACCAGTTAATTCTGCCTAAGAGCCGTACGGGCCCAAGGCCTAGATTATATTTATAAGCTGTAAGCATCTCCCCAGGCAGCCTCAGTTATAAAGGATTTGAGTCAAACAGCTACAAGGAGATGCTCAAAAACAACCTCACAGAGGGAACACAAAGAGATGGAACATCACACGTTTCCCCCACGTTAAAGTTTTACAAAGCAGACTGCAGTTCAAAGTGACAAATAATGGGAGGTGCGTAATCTTTATCCTTTAATCTCCCGTTTTCAACAGAAGGATGAGATGTTCTGCTCTCCTCTGTTAGCTGAACACATATGTTTGAGAGGTGTTTTCAGGCAGGTCCACACATTTCTCCATCACTGCAAGTGCAGTAGGACTGCAGGAGAGCAGCTTGCAGGCTGTGACTGGGACAGGAGTGGCAGAAGACGCAGGCAGTGACCAGCCTCAGTTGGACAGTCAGGAAGAGCCTGCCAGGATGCTAGGCAGGGGTGGATAATAGGTCACAGTGGAAAAAAAACCAACAAAAAAACACCTCGTACTTGACAGTTTATAAACCAAAATACAGTTGCTTGCAGTATATTATTTATACTTTGCTTTGTTGGTGCTGCGGAGGTGACTGACAGATCTCTTCCAGCTTTTGCATTTAGGGTGATTCACTGAACCTTCCTCTGGCTTGTTTTCCCTTCGCGTATAAAGGAGGAAAGTGCATACGGACTCTGTAACAAACAACTGCATGTGCTTCCTGCTCAGCCCCTCTGAAGCTGCCATCCCACAGAGGAGGAGCAAGTCATGAGAAACATGCCCGTGGCTCCGTGGCCCCACATCTCTTGCTGTTAGGTTTCACCTATAGTACTACTGTGTACTTGAACAAAAGCTGAGCAGGAAATGTTTTTCCCAGCTAGAGAAGCTGAATGGGGTTTTCATGAAGCCTTTCCTTCTATATTTTTCAAAACAAAAGAGTAAGTAAGCAAACATGTCTGCAAGAAGCTGAAAGCAGCAGCCGAAGGACAGTCAATGGATTTGTTGAATAGAGGACTCCTGCAAGACATGGGAAATCACAATGAAGTTTTCTAACCTAACTCAGGGTAGAGTCTCAAAATCAGACCTTGCCCACACAAGACATCACGAAGTTGCAGGCAGGGCTCAGACAGTGCTTTCCCTCCCAGAAACTATATCTCTAGCAGAAGTAATTCCAAACTGAGACTTCCCTCAGAAAGTTTCTGTTTTGATAGCATGCCGTTTTCCAATGAAAAATATTTTCATCAAAAAGTTCCCCACCCTGTTTGCACACAGACTGCCAATGTTAACTTGTCTTTACATCACCAAGGGACTACAGGATGTGCGTGAATCAAAGACAGCCTGACCAGATCGTGGAGAGAGGCACACCCAGCGACGGTCCTGCAGCTCTCCTTGTGATTAAGGCAGCTACTGTTGGCAAAGCTTCTTGTCTGTGTGAGGGACAAGGTGGGACTGGGGATGGGCTATGTACCCTGTTTACTAGCTGAAGGACCCATACGTAGCCAGCTTCACGCCTGTTCTGAAAGTCTGTGCATGCCTCCAAGGTACCTTATGTTCCCGTCAAATATGTAGCTGAACTCATGCACTTTTTTCATCCCAGAACAATGCAGTAAAGTGCAAGGCCCTCCTGCAATGCCCTGCCTGTTTCCACCACCTCTTTAGGGTGCTTGGATTTACAGGACATGGAAAGCTATCTATTCAAAAAGGGTTCTGGGTCCTCTTGGGAAAATGATATAGAACTGCTTCATATGGCACACTGAAATGAAAATCCCTGGCCCTGCCAACTCACAGTCCTTTAAAGGTAGTCATTACACTTCTCCTCACCTATCGTAGACTACAAACACAGGAAAATGTGACAAGCTGACAAGAAAGGCTGTCTTATCACTAGAGTCTCTATCTAAGACATAGGGCAGAACTAACTAGCTAAAATTTAGGTTTATGGGGTAAACTTGCCTCGATCCTACGCTATTGTTGAAGGAAGGAAACAGGCACCTGCCAAAGAAGGTCTGTAAAACAGATGCATCACATACATTGGACAAGCTGTGCTTTTTAAGAGGCTCTCTGCAGTCACTAAAGCAGGCCAGCCCAGATAACCAGCCCAGATGAGACAACTAACATTTGGATGGCTATGTGTAGTTCAGATGGGTTTTACCTTTGGCCAAGGCTAAATACAGCATGCAGTCACAGATGCTGGCCAAATCCAGGCCCTGTTCTGATCAGCAGCCATCCCCTCTGCTGTGCTTCCTAGATATACGCCCACCTAGGATGGGCAAGATTAAGAGAAGAACTGCCCAGCTCAGGTACCATCCTCTTCCAAGCTAACAAAATGGATCACTGCATGTGGTCTTCCATACTGGGCCAATGCCATCAGCAGGCTGAAGGTCATCCAAGGGACAGCCAAGCAAGTTGCATGGTCAGAGTCTGCAGTTAGCACAGGTCTGAGACTATGCTGCCCTGGCCCTATGAAACACCCAGTACTTCATGGTACCCCAGGCCACAGCCCTGATATTCTGGCCAAATTTTTGCAGGTTATTGCCCACCATCCCTGCTGTCTAGTATTTCCACCAGATGTACCTTCGCTTTCTTTATACTATTATTTTACCTATTTATGGCCATACTGACATGGTTGCCAGGTGTCTCTGAAAAGGTAAGAGCATTTCATTAGCGAAGTGAAATGACGTTTTCTAGCCCAACTTCAGTCCCCACAAGTATTGTGAATATGTTCATTAGTATCAACAAGGAGCTTTGTGGTCCTCAGGTGGAATAACTGTCACAGCAAAACGACTTGTACTACTATGAAGAGGTTCAAGTTGGGTTAGCAAATTGCTTTTTCCATCTGTACAAATGGAACATACTGTTATTTAAGGAAGTCTTCTGTGCTTTGGGAAAGCTTTAACTGGTTGCTATAGGCATGTGAGGATGCTCAGGAACAAAACATGATTCTTACAACCTTCTTTTTGGCTCAGCATATTTTGAGGGAGAAAATAAAGAATTCAAAATAGTTCCCAGAATCATTTGGCCAGATTCTCACACTGAATTCCTTGTGAAGCTACACACCATGGGCATTTGGTCTCAATTAAATGATCAATTAAGTTTATCAACAAATAAAAGATTTTTTGGAGCATGACATAAACACAACACAATTTGCTAGCAGCTGTTCTGCAACTGTTCTGCAAGCCAAAAATACCATTCAGTTCCATAAGTGAGCTAGAATTTTCATTCTTCAGTTAAGCTTAGTGTACAATTTGTCTTTACTATTATCCATAACTATTTAAAAGACCATTCCTGTAACACAGATCCAGGGAAAGTTTTATGTCCTAAAAACTAATTCTAGGCATAGAAAATGCACTTAGTCATCTTAAGAACGATCTGAGCATTGATAGGAAAATTAGCACTAACTGTGACATCATGTGATATTGAGAATAGCATTCCTGATTTAATATTGTAAATAAGAAATGATGCTTCTAGTACACAGAACTAGAATTATTTGGGGCTACTCTGTCTTCAATTTATTGTTTGAATGTGGAACATTTCTACACCAGGAATCAGTTCTGATCCTCTGATGCACCCACTTCCCTTGCAGGATAACTAATAAATTTGTAAGTCATACAACCGTACCTATGTCTCACTTTGCTCCGATGTATTTCGACATAGTATATATACCAGTACATGCATTAAGCATTTAGAAGCATAATAAAAAGAGGCATTGGAACCTTCCTAATATCCTGGTCACAGTTCAGTTTCATTAAAACCCTTCATACACATTCAGCATAAGGTCCTAATGCACCTGCTATTTATCTCTTCTCTTTGGATGAACTGCTCTAACAAAAAATCCAAACAAACCCTGCCATTCAGCCACGGGGATTGACAGTGCTTCACTACAGTCGGTCATTTAACCCCAGTGTCTCATTTGTGGCATTACGAGGACTGACAGCCTGTGAGTCTTCCACCACACTCTCATTATCAGTAGAGCGCGGTGGTTTGCGTATTTAAAGCCATATAAGTGGTATGTGCACTGCCAGAAGGACAACACGGAGCTCCTTCCTGTCACCCGAATGCCAGCTGCATTTCCACAAGTGTCCCCTCTCCACACACGGACACCCCCAGGGCGCCTAAGCACAGTTTCTGACCCTGGCAGCAGGCACCTTTGGCTAAAGCAGCAATGCTGAACCAGGAAAAGGCTGGGCTGTCCCGAGGCAGAGGTGAAAGGGGGAGCAGCTGTGTGTCCTCCACCAAAACACCACAGGAGTGCTCGCCCTGCTCCAGTCCTGTCTGGCGTGGCAAGAGCAGAGGTGCAGGGCCAGGCAGGAGGCCTCGATGGTGGGTGGATCTGTCCACACCCAAACGCCTGCAGATAATGCTTGGGTGACACAGAAGCAGCTGTTACGAGAAGTCCATGAGAGAGCATGGAAGCAGTTGAGTAATGTATATGATGACATTAGGGCTGCCCAGAATATTCTATTCGAACAAGAAACTTTCACCGTGTCCCAAGAAGAAGGGCTGAGTGGCAGTGGCAGCAGAACAGGAGGACAGGGCTGTACAGGGCGCAGCGCAGGGAGAACCCGACCTGCCGAACAGCCAGGGGCAGCGGGGTGCTGCGGCAGGGAGCCTGCTGCTCGGGCAGCATCGTCCCGCGCTCCCCACCCCGTGCCCTG
The DNA here is from genome assembly GCA_016647715.1 of Pavo muticus. Taxonomy (NCBI): domain Eukaryota; kingdom Metazoa; phylum Chordata; class Aves; order Galliformes; family Phasianidae; genus Pavo; species Pavo muticus. Next base: position 454,414 of record JACDJE010000147.1, on the reverse strand, counting down.
GCGCACGGAACCCCAGGGTCGGCGGGAGGGGGTGGGTTACAGCCCGGGCACTCCCCGCTGTCGGGGGACGCGGCAGGGCGGCGGGATGCGAGGCGCTGCCACCTGATGCTCGCGCAGCTCCGGCCGTGCGGGGACGGGCGATGCCGGGAGGCACCGGGAACAGCTCCGCTCGCTTCCTTGCCCTTCTCAAGCAGCAGCAGCAGAAACAGGAAATCCAGGAGTTCTGTGAAATGACAGGGAGAGGGAGAGAGCGAGTGAAGTCCCTTGGCTTGGGCTGGTGACGTTTCTCCTTCCTCCTTTTTTTTTTTTTCCTGTCCCTATAAAGAATCCCGGGCTCGCATCAAACTTCCCAGCAAAGCCACCCGGACCCGGAGGGTGGGGGAGCGCCAAGCACGGGGCGGCACCCGGCCATGCCCCCCTGCCGCCGGCCGCCCCCCGGCAGGTAGCGGCGCTGCCCCGGCGCACCTGCACCGCCCGGACGGGCACCGCGCGCCGCCGCTCCGCTGCGCTGCCCCCGCACAGCCCGAGGAAGTTCTCCCCGAGTTCGGCGGTGCCGGCGCCGCTTTGTAACCCCCCGCGGTGCGCGGCGCCCCGCAGGGACAGCTCGCGAGGAGGAAGCACGGGGAGAGCGAGGGATAAAGTTGCTCTGACAAGGGAATAGGCGGAACACCTCGAGAAGAAAGGACGGGCGGCGAGGACGGAGCGGTGAATGGCGAGAACGGTTTAACCGGAGCCAACAAGTGGGAGCGGTGCGCGCATCCCGCTCTTCCCGTCCCGCCGCCCGCTCTGACAGACCGAAGGAAACTTCGCCCCGCGCCGCCCCAGCCATGCTCGGCGGGTCGAGCGCCGCGCTGGCCGCCTGTGCCCTGCAGGCGCTGCTGCTGACGCTCGGTAAGAGCCGCTCGGTTCGGAGGGCCGCCTGGGCGAGCGCGAGGCGGCGGCCGCTGGGGGGCGCGAGGGGC